>BMAV01019351.1:0-10224 GCA_019973955.1 Trichonephila inaurata madagascariensis
AAGTTTAATTTTGGGGGTTTATTCACCAAATACTGAACAAAAAATAGTGCTTTTTAAAACAAGTGCACCGATCAAAGGCGGAAATGTTTTCCATAACGTCCCCCAACTTTTTTTGTGGTTAAAAAAGGGCCGACGGGCCAATATGTAGTAAAACGTTCACAGTTTTCCCGTTCATGAAACACCGGGAAATTTTAACCATGAAACTCAAATAAAAGCCCAAAAAAATGCCCCTGTATAAATAGAGGGGGATAAGTTTAAAAATTAAAAAAAAAAAGTACAAAATCAAAGCTGGGAAAAAATTTTTATATTGCACTTCATTTTTGAAGGTTTAAAGCATTAAACGTATAAAGAGGTTATTAAATCCCCGAAAAAAAGAATTTTCTCGCTAAGTATTTTTATTGTTTTATTATAAATGTTCTGACCGCCTATTTCAAAGATGTGGTGGATATTTTTTTAGTTATGTATCTTCGCTACTCTTTGGCGACGTTATATGAAACAAAACCCGCGATTGCCAATTCAGCGCATAAGACCCATGCGAAATTGAGGTCCCCAAAATGGCGGTTTTTTTTGAAAGGGAAAGTTGGTAATACAAATGACAAATTTTTTTTAACCCCAAAATTTGGGCCGATCATTTTCAATACTTTGGTTATTATAGAAAAAAGATTGAAGCATCCCCAAATCTGGCGATATTTATTTGGGGGGCCATACGATAAGTTTTTTTATACTATATCGATTTTTTTTAAAAAGATCTCCACTGTAAACCACCCTGATCAAAGGTAAATTTGCCAAACTGCTTACCAAAGCCCCCCTCCTTGTAATATTGTATTACACGCACCTTGCAAATATTGTTTGACGAATTATCACCCTTTTTTATACCAAAAAATGCAATGGTAGGAGAAAGAAAAGGCATGACTAAAAATTTTGGGAATTCCTTCGCTCCCAATCGAATATCTCAACTGGTGGACATTATCACCACTGTTTCGTAAAATTAGAGCGCCAATGGCTAATCTTTACTTAGTACCCCTCATCCGCTGTCATCAGTTCGACGCCCAAAGTTGCCCGAGGGGAACCAGTGGAGGTGGCTACTTTGGGTTTCCCCGAGGCGCCCTCTTCAGAAATTCCTTGGGCAGCCCCCCTATGTAAAGGGAAAAACCCCCCCGTCTATGGAATAGCCTGTAAGAAAATAAACGTTATTCGGGGAAAGTAAAGCATTGGTACTATCTAACGATGTCTGGAAAGGTCGCGATCCTCTGAAAAAAAATAGGGTTTACAATGAATGATTAAGTTAAAAAATTATATTTTATATTCAAACTTAAAAAAATAATGCCTTTAAAAACTATGTAAAATAAAAAACTATCAAAGGAAATAGCTCTTAAATAACTTATCAAAAAATTTTTTGTTACTAACATAGTAAGTTCTATCAAACGTTATACCTGGAAAATGTATATAAATTTCTAAAAAAAGGTTTAAAGAGGGTCACTTTACGAAAATCGAATTAAAATCGTTTTTTTTTTGATTGAAAAATAAAAAAAACTCTTTTCTTTAATGCAATTTAAATTTTTGCTCTGTTGAAATTTTAAGTATTTTTTTAAAATTTTTTTAAAAAATTGTTTACATTTGTCAAACCCTCAAACAGCTGACTGCCACGCCCCTTTCAAATCAAAACAAAAAAACACATGCTACTTTTCAGCCCATCAAATAGTTTAAATTGATAAAATAATTCATTTTGATCAGCACTATTCAGGAAAAGAAGTGAATGAATAGTTGTAGCTTTTTTATTTTTTTGGTAACACATGCTGTTTTACGCGGTTAAATATAACTTTTTGTATTGGGAATCGGTTTTTTTTTCAAATGATTTTATAAAAAATGCCTCAGTTTAATAATAAAACACTTAAAAAACGAAAGTTTGGAAAAGTAGGTACGAAAACCGAAACTTTCGAGGAATTAAATGTTGCACAACAGTCAGACAATTGCAACATAAATTATTCAATTTTGAAAGTAAAGTTAGGTAAGTTTAATAAAGAGTATGTTTCTTTTTTAAATTCATTTAAATGTTTTTGTGAAATGACTGACATTGTACTGTTTTCTTGTGCTTTCAAACAACATTAATTACATAAATAAAATGTAAAAAACAAGGTATTCACATAAATTTTGGTTGCCAAATCCAGGGTTTGGCTACAATATTGTTAATATGTTGTGATTTTTGTGGTGTTATTAAAACATTTCCTAATACTAAGTTTACTAAAGCAGTAGTTAATCAAAAAAGATACACAATTACATGAAGTGAACACTAGGCTTTTATATGTTATGAGGTATATTAAAAAAGAAGCAGTTGCGAAAATATTTTGCGGAGTTATGAATTTGTCACCTCCACCAAAGTTGTTTTGCGAGTCCATGCATAAATTAAATAACTCAACATAGAAAGTAGCCAAAGCGACTATGACGTTAGCTGCTGCCGAAACAATAATGCAGTAATAAATAATAATGGAGGTCCAAATGTACCGGTGGCTATCGATGGTGCCTGGCAAAAAAGGGACCATACTTCTGTAAATGGTATTGTTACGGCAGTTAGTGGGGACACTGTGAAAATTGTTGATGCTAAAATATTATCGAGGAAATGCTCATGTAATTTTAACGACAATGTACATTGCAATGAGTGTTCAGAAAATGATGTTGGAAATAATACGGGAATGGAAGTTGAAGGTACACTTTGTATCTTCCATCGCTCAAAGACATTGCACAATTTACGATATACACAATACGTGAACTATATGGGAACTCTAAAGCATGCAAAGCAGTTTTAGAATCCAAACTTTAAAGAGATGTCAACATTTAAAAATTAGAATGTGTTGGTCATGTTGAGAAAAGGTTGGGGACACAATTCAGGGTATTAAAATTAAAAGGCAAAGAGCTCGAGGACAAAAAATCTGTAGGATGGCGTAATAGATTTACAGATGCAGAAATAGATAAATTGCAAAGATACTACATTTTGGCTATTCAAAACAACTCAGTTAACTTGTCAGCCATAAGGCAAGCTATTAAGGCTATATTTTTGATAAAATCTCCCCAGATTTGAATCTACGACACGGTTTACGCCCCATGGGAGGTGACTTGTGGTGTAGATATAACACATATAAGCATAAACACACATATAAGCATATGCATGTGTTTATGCTTATATGAAATTACTAAGCATAAACACAACTTACCTATTGCAACTAGGAATTGCATAAAAAAAGTATTTAGAGGTCTCTAGTCTTGCACTTTTATCTAGATGCTTGTTTGATAAAACTTAAAATTTTAGTGGCGTAAATAGTATTTGGTCTATAATTCCAAAAACTGTGTATGTGAACTTTAAAAACTGGAGTACATGAGGTAATGTCTTTATAGAATCAATGTGTTATTACTAAATTAAAAGTTTTAGATGTATTAAACTTTCAACTCCTGGATTTTACAAATGTCGAGCGTTGCAAGATGTAGATCATGCGTGCATTAAGAAAGCAGAATAAGCAGTTTTACAATGAACCAAAGAAGCTAGAATTAAAAACAAACAATTAAAATGTAGACAAGAAGATAATCTTGCAGATGACACCAGCAATTCAAGTTATAGTTCTGGTATGCATTAGTTAATAGTAAGTTTTTACTTTAAATCTCTATTTCTCAAAACTGTAAATTTCAACACAAAAGGAACATTTTTGAAAAAAACTACTTATTTTATAGCCTTGAAACTTTGCACATGTGTTAACACTATACAAATAAATATTTTAATGAGAGATTTTGTCAAAAATGTTATTCAAAAATTATTTATGGATTAAAATGTACAAGAATTTTCACCGTTTTAAAAATTTTGACGTGTTACTCCACATATGAATTTTTTAAAAAAAAACTAATCAAAATTTTGAAAAATGCTCTCATTAAATTAGTAAAAACAATACAATGAATGCACACAAAAAAATTCATGACTGTATATCCTGCCAATTTTTTAAAAATGTTCCTTAAAATTGGTCATTTTTAACATTACGGAGATAGGGAAAATGCTGCGTGAAGTGACCCCCTTAAAAGTATTTGTCAAATCGTATGAAAAAATGAATCAGACAAGTATCAGTAGGAACATGTTCTGGAGAACATTTTGTAGTTAGTCAATAAATATATGCACGTTGAACATTTGAGAGTCTAGAAAAAGGGGTTGAAATAGCTTAGGTATCAGATTATTCTAATATAGACTTCAAATTTTTAATAGCATATCTTTTCTGAAACGAAATTACATTAAATTTCTTTGCCAGAAGTACGTCCTCACAGAAGTGATTATTTTCAAATCTGTAGAATAACAACTAAAATAGAATTAAAAGCCTTAAAAGAAGAAAGAAGCAAAATAGGAAGTAATAGGAGAAACAACATTAAAAACAATAGACATCACAGACACCTTGGGAGCCTGTGGTGTCCTTACCTTGGGAACGAGAGCCCTCATGTTGGGGAAGCGGTTAGCTGAAAGAGAAGGGGGCTCACTTACCTGAACGGAGATGAGGGATCTCATCTTCCGTGGGGGACAAGAAGGAACAAAAGGTGCACTTACCTCAGGAAAGAAAGGGACGTCGTCCCAGTCCATGGGTTCCTCTTCTTGGCGGCGATCTGAAAAGAAAGACTCATAAAAAGCATTAAAGTCTGGCATTGTTTCGCCAAATCAACACAAAGAAAGTTGCCAAAAGAAAAACGTTAAGAGTTAAGCCTAACGCTACAGAAAAGTTGCAAAATAAACAAAAAATAGAGCTATTCAATAAGGTTAATATATAAAAGGAAGAAACAAGACAGAAACTTCGAAATACAATAGATTTCAAGTCACAAAATACAGAAAAGAATGTCACTTTTTTGTCAATTGGCACAGAGCAGTTTTATAGCACGTTCAGTCACTGTGAAATCTCACATTAAAAGAAAGAATTTCCTTCAAACACAATCGATTCTGGGAATTTCAACCGGTTCAAGTGTAGTATAGGGGGGCCACTTGGCGCAGTCCATTTTTTTGGCGACTAAAAGTGTTCGCCAAGGTACTTTTTTCGGAATTATTTATTATTTATTTTATAATGAATTCGATATCTCACCATAACATGAAGATAAAAATCGCCAAATCCAAAGAAAAATAGCCAAATCCGAAGTGGCCCCCCTATACTACACTTGAACCATTTCAACCAATCAGGAGGAAGCAATCAGAAGTGAAAGTTGTAGTGCCTAACATTTAATGGTAAATACGCTTGTTTTTGTTGGTTTAGCGCAGACTAATGAATATTGATTTTTGAAATGGTGTAACTGATTTTATAGAACCAAACTGCACCCAGTCCGTTTGAGTTTGCATGAAAAGCTACAAATTTTTATTTAGCAGAACTAATATTTCTTTCCTTGAGATTTAGTAAAGAGTAAAATCAAGATTTCCATGCATTATGTTATTTTGACGGAGCCCAAATAACTAATACCAATCGTACATACTATTTTAAACTGAGTCAAGATGCAGTTTAAAATAGGTAGTATTTTCAATAAACGAGTTTTCACACAATTCCATTCCTAAATGCTTATTTTAAGCTTTCAAATAACTAAAAATTTCGGAAAAAATAGGCCCAAAAATGCATCGGTTCAAAACGAGATAGTGTGACATTTATAGGTCAGAAGACTATTTTTCTCGAAAACTAGATTTGAAAGTGTATCGGAAAGAGGGGTAACACTCCCGGAGCACCGTAGATTATAACGGAGACAGAATCGTGCTTCGGGATGTGGGCTCATGTAATTTAACCATCGTTCAAAACCTTGAAGTTACATGGTGTAAGCGTTGCGGATTAGGAAATGCAAGCGCCGACTCAAGTATCGATTTCGTCGTTTGAACATGTCTTGGGAAATAAATAAATGGCATTGATTATGAAAGTTCGTCTTTGAGTACAGCGAATCGAAGGAATATTAAAGAATTCCATGGGAATGCAGTTTCGACGATGACATTAACAGGACGTATACTTCAAAAGAACTTTTAAATGGATTAATCAATTTTTCTCCAAGATAATAATTCAATTTAAAATGGCAACGGAGCTTTTAAAAACTATTTCAAGATAGATTCACATCAAAAGACCTGTTGTTTGGAAAATATTTCCTTCAGATTTGTTTATACGAAGCTTAGGCCGAAACCACCTGTAACGTGCGAGATTTTGATAATGCTCCCCTATCAGAGTACACTGTAGAAGATTGCTTTATTTTAATGTTCAGCTTAGAAATGAAATCGGAAGACCTGATTTATATTTTCCAAACACTCAAACCCACGATGCTGGTCTGTAATTTTCTGATTACCAAGGCATTCAGTACAGACTGCGAAGACTTTCGTATCCACATGTAAGTGATGTGACAACTGTCAGATTCAGACAGTCTCACTGTGAGCATCAGATGAAATCGGGTTTACAACCCTTCCTGCTGGCGCTAAAAAAATTCTTTGACGGTAAACGGCCAATTCTCCACCGGAAAGATGTGTGAGCTGTTTTCTGTGTATTCTTTTAACGTGTCCTGCGAAAGTGTTTTCATTACATTATTGTCGTCTGAAACCAGGAAAAATACGTCACTTACGCAATTTTCAAATTTATAACAAGGTGGATATTAAACCGCAATCCCAACGCGAGCCTCTCTTTGTGACAAACAAAAAATACAGAGATGATCCTGGTGAGGAACGAATCGAGTTCAGTTAATATTTCAAATGATATGGACCTGGATGACGTCGTGGAAATTACGTGTTAAAATATTACGTGTAAAAAGTACCCTTCCCTCGAACGGGACTATCTGAAAGATATGGCTTGATTTCTAGAGTGAAGTTTCAAAGGTTACGCACTCACTTCAGCTATCAATGCATTCGCGCCTTCTCTTAAAATTTGCCAGCCCTTTTGTTATCATTCCAGTGAAATAGTGACAAAAGAAAGCCTACTCCCCACCACAGCACTCTGATGTTTTAGTATCAATTCCTGTTTCGGTCCTACACAAATTGTCACCCCTCGATTATATTGTAGTTGAAAATATTTTCACTGCAGCATTTTCTTTACATTCGAACGTATTTCTCTTTAAATTTCAACATGCATTTTTTAACGGGTTGATTATTTCATTAAACTTTTCGGAGGACGAAACGTTTCGTTCTTTTGAAATATATATCTTGGTGAAATCCTAGTTTAGATCGCAGCTTGGCGATCGAGAAATAATAGTGCCAAAATTCACCAACAACTGCTTTTTTTTTTCTCTTTTCCTATAATATTTCAAGAGGAAGATGAAAGTTCGTCCTTTTAGGGGTTTATTCACCAAATACTAAACGAAAAATAGTGCTATTTATAAACAAGTGCACCGATCAAAGGCGGGAATGTTTTTCCATAACGTCTCACCACTGTTTTTGTGGCTTAGAAAAGGGCCGACGGGCCAATATGTGAGTACCAAACGTTCACAGTTTTCCCGTTCATGAAACACCTGGAAATTAATTAACCATGCATACTCGAAATCCAAAAGTCCATAAAAAATGTCCACTAAGTATAAATAGAGAGGGATAAGTTTAATAATTAAGAAAAAAAAGAGTACAAAATCAAAGCTAGGAAAAATTTTATATTGCACTTCATTTTTGAAGGATTAATGCATTAAAGCGTATAAAGAGAGTTATTAAATACCCGAGGAAAAGAATTTTCATCGCTAAGTATATTTATTGTTTTATTATAAATGTTCTAGAAACCCCTATATTCAAAGATGTGGTGGATATTTTTTGGTAGTTATGTATCTTCGCTACTCTTTGGCGACGTTATATGAAACAAGGCCCGCGATTGCCAATTCAGGGCATAAGACCCTTGCGAAATTGAGGTCGCCAACATGGCGAGTTATTTTGAACACTGGAGATTGTTGTGATAATACAAATGTACCCAATTTTTCTCTAACGCCAAATTGGCCGATCACTTTCAATACTTTGGTTATTATAGAGAAAAAGCATTGAAGCATGCGCCAAATCTGGCGATATTTTATTTGAGGGCCATACGATAAGTATTTTATACTATATCGATTTTTCTTAAAGATCTCCACTGTAAACCACCTCTGATCGAAAGGTAAATTTGACCAAACTGTTTACCAAAGCTCCCCTCCTTGTAATATTGTATTACATGCACCTTGCAAATATTGTTTGACGAATTATCATCCGTTTTATACCTAAAATGCAATGGTAGGAGAAAGAAAAGGCATGACTGAAATTTTGGCGAATTCCTTCGCTCACCAATCGAATATCTCAACTGGTGGACATTATCACCACTGTTTCGTAAGGTTAGAGCAGCACAATGGCTAATCTTTACTTAGTAGCCCGTCAGCCGCTGTCATCAGTTCGACGCACAACGTTGCCCGAGGGACACCACGTGGAGGTCGGCTACTTTGGTCCCTCGAGGCTGCCCTCTTCAGAAATTCCTTAGGGCAGCCCCGGGAGTGTAAGGAAACACCCTCTCGTCTATGGAATAGCCTGTAAGAAAATAAACGTTATTCGGGAAAGTAAAGCATTGGTACTATCTAACGATGTCTGGAAAGGTCGACGATCCTCTGAAATAAAAATGAGCTTTACAATGAATGATTAAGTTAAAAAAGTTATATTATATATTCAAGCTTAAAATATAATGCCTTAATAACTATGTAAAATAAAAATCTATCAAAAGAAAATAGCTCTTAAATACACTTATCAAAAATATTTGTGTACTAACATAGTAAGTTCTATCAAACGTTATACCTGGAAAAAAATTATACTAAATAATTCTAAAAAAAGAAAGTTTATTAAAAGTTTTTGTCAAATCAAAAAAAAAAGAACAGACAAGTATCGGGTAGGAATGTTCTGGAAAACTTTTTGTAGTCAGTAAATAAATATATGCACGTTAAAATTTTGGAGCTAAAAAAAGGGGTTGAAATAGTTTAGGTATCAGATTATTCTAATATAGATTTCCCAAATTTTAATAGCATATCTTTTCTAAAAGAAAAAATTAAATTTTTTTTGAGAAGTACGTCCTCACAAAAGGGATTATTTTCAAATCTGAGAATAACAACAAAATAAAAAAAAGCCTTAAAAAGAAGAAAAGAAGCAAAATGGGAAAATGGGAAAAACAAATTAAAAAAAATAGACATCACAGACCCCTTTGGGAGCCTGTGGTGTCCTTACCTTGGGGAAAGAGAGCCCCCTGTTGGGGGAAAGGGGTTTGGGTGAAAAGAAGGGGGGTCACTTTTTGAAAGGGGATAGGGATTTTCCCTCTTCCGTGGGGACGGGGAAAGGAACAAAAAGGGACTTACCCAGGAAAGAAAGGGGCTCGTCCCAGTCCATGGGTTCCTCTTCTGGCGGCATCTGAAAAGAAAGACTCATAAAAGCATTAAAGTCTGGCATTGTTTCGCCAAATCAACAAAAGAAAGTTGCCAAAAAAAAAAACGTTAAAAGTTAAGCCTAACGCTACAGAAAAATTAAAAAAAAACAAAAATAGAGCTATTTTAAGGGTTAAATATAAAAGGAAGAAACAAGACAGAAACTTCGAAATACAATAGATTTCAAGTCAAAAATACAGAAAAGAATGTCCTTTTTTTTCAATTGCCAGAGCAGTTTTTGATTTCATACGGGAAAACTCACATTAAAAGAAAAAATTTTCCTTCAAACACAACGATTCTAAACAACCAATCGGAGGAAAATAAGTGAAAATTGTAGTGCCTAACATTTAATGGTAAAAAATTGTTTGTTGGTTTAGGGAGACTAAAGAATATTGATTTTTTAAATGGTGTAACTGATTTTATAGAACCAAACTGCACCCCGCCGTTTTTAGTTTGCATGAAAACTAAAAATTTTTTTTTAGCAGAACTAATATTTTTTTTGAGATTTAGTAAAGGTAAAATTAAGATTTATGCATTTGTTATTTGACGGAGCCCAAATAATAATACCTTGAATACTATTTTTTAAAAGACAAGATTCGTTTTAAAAAGGTAGTATTTTCAATAAACGAGTTTCACAATTTCCATTCTAAAAGCTTTTTTAAGCCAAAAAATAAAAAACCCAAAAAAAAAGCCCAAAATGCATCGGTTCAAAAAAGAGATAGGGGACATTTATAGGTCAGAAGACTATTTTTTTTGAAAACAGATTTGAAAGTGTATCGAAAGGGTAAACCCCCGGGGCACCGTAGATTATAACGGAGAAGGGGCGTGCTTTGGATGGGGGCTCACGTTTTAAAT
>BMAV01019352.1:0-21315 GCA_019973955.1 Trichonephila inaurata madagascariensis
TTTAAGTACACAAATGAAAAAAATGAACATAAAATGACCCATTTTCAAACTATTCCCCTTTTTGTGAAAAATGCTTCTGTTATAATAATATTTTGCCTGATATAGCTCGACCTCTGCAGAGGCCCAACTAAATTTTTTTGGGAAATATATTCTTAGAAGTTTATCCATGTTTTACGACAACGGGAGGGTAGAAGCTTTAAGAAAAAAACCGTAATTATTTCAAGGGGTTTTTAACTCTGAAAATGTAAATTTTTTAAAAAATCATAATTCAGCCTCTGTACAGAGGTCTGAGCTATATACAAGCAAAATATTGTTATAGTAGAAGCATTTTTCAAAAAGGGAGAACTTTTTTTAAAAAGTTTTTCTAAGTTAATTTTTGCCGAAATATTGTTTTTAAAAAATTTTTTGTCGAAATGTTTTTAAAAACAATTTTATACATGTATTCTAATCTATGGCACTAAATATCATGAAAAGTATCCATTTATGCGCTTTTAAAATCAGGGTTCCCGAACGTAGTCGGATACCTTAAACCAACTTTATTTTTTTTTTATACCAAAAACGGAATAAAAATGTAAACAAGCCATCTGGTGATTGTCAGTAGGATAAAAAAAAAGCTTAAGAAATATTTTAAGTAGCCAACTGAAAAGTAAAATGTTTTCCCTTCCATTTTGTGCCATCTTGTCAAATATTCAAAAGAAATAGGGGAAAATAAAGCCGCCTTATTCTATTTGAGCTAAAAAAACCTCTTTCGGGGATTATTTCAGTGTCATTTGTGTATGACAATGCTGATATAAAATAATTGAAAAGATCGCCTGTGGCATCTAAACATGATAGTTTTTTCAAAACTCCTCTCAGCCAGAAGCGTTTTCGTTTGAACGATGCTAAAAAAGGCCTAAATTATATTACTTCGAAACTAGATGGAACACTGTAATAGCTTAGATTTAAGAATTGAATTTTGTAAATGGCCTAAAGGATGCAAAATGTTTGAAATGTGTTACGGGTTTTAAGAGGCCAAATTCTCTGGTTGTCAAAAACAAGAAGGATTCATTTTGTTATTTAAGCAAGAATAAAAGTTTACCAAGAGAAATTCATCCGCATTTATTTGTAAAAGAATAAAAAGTAAAAATTCTCTGGAAGAAATGATAAAACTATTTCAAGTAAAAAATTCATTACCGTATTTATTCGAATTTAAGCCACCATCGATTCTATTTTTCACCCCATCTCCTGTAAAATTTTCAACGCGTTTTTGTGGAAAAAATAAAATAAAATAGTTCCTTGCAATATCCGATATTTACGAAATTAAAACAAAATTAAATTAAGAACAAGAAATAAGGAAATAATAAATTTATTTTACTAGTATTAAAATTTTTTAAATACATAAACGAGCCTCTAATTGTTGTAACCATCAATATCTGGTTTAGTTTCCCCTATCCAGGGAATTTTTCCGTCTTCGATTCTTAACCGCACTTGATTTTCAGTAGTATTAACATTGGAAAAAAAGTGCGGCTGAGATTCGAATGAATACGGTGTATCTTTTTTCAAAAAAATAATAATTTTTTCATTTATTTCATTGTATTGTTTATTCTTATTCTATTTTTGTATCGAATAAAAATAAATAATTTAAAAGATTTATTACATAGAGGTATTTTTGTAAAATTCTTCCCTAAAAAAAGTCTCAATAAATATCTTTTAAAAATATAATAAATAATACATTAATATTACATTTAAGCATATTTTTGCAAAATTATTTCCTGAGAAGAATCCAAATAAATAATATTTGAAGAATACATTTATTTGCTAAAAATATTTAAACATATTTTAGAAATTCTTTCTTAAAAAGAGTTTAAATAAATACACTTAAAATATATTAGTTATTATACTAATATATTAATTATGTTTTTACAAAATTCGGACTTCGCTAAAAAGAATTCATAAAAATGTGTATTTTTAAATTTGCTGCAATTTATGTTTGCTTATGAAATTTATTTATAGGTTATTTTTATTGATTGTTACGAATTTTTTTGTAATGAATGCTTAAAATAGTGTAAATAATTTATCCTTCGGGAGGGGGGGGACCTCGAACCTATAGAAAAGCCTAAAATAAAAGACTTAAAATAATTATCAATTTATTGAAAGGAAGTAAAACAAAATACGTTCTTACGTAATAAAAATAAAATAAAAATTTACACTGATTTAAGATGCTTATAAATGTATCAGTACGAAAAAGAATTCGATAATTAATTTATAAAGACTAAATATTAAAAACCAGTTTAGTTATATTATAAGTGACCATGGGCTTGCCATGTACAAAATTATATTCAATATATACTTATCTTGATGATTTGTGCAGTTTATAATTAAAGTCGTATATTGTAGCTTCAGCGTCGAAGTATATTATTATTACTTTCAATTCACAGTTGTTGTATGAAGGGGGAGGGACGACGAAAATTATGTCGAAAATTGGGTCGCAAATATTGAGAGTTTGAGAAGCATTGCATCACGATAGGTACGAGACTCTGATAGTTGTATCTGAGGGCTGTAGAAGATGTGAAGACTTTCTGTAATTTATTTTTCAAATTTGACTGTTGTGTCCTTCATTTTCTAAGGATTGTTTTTCAACGATAAATTTTCATCACTCTCGAAGAACTATCTTGCTTTGTGAGATTGATAGAATAAAATCCTTGAACCCATATCTACGTAACAATATTTTTTCATCATTATTAAAGTAAGAGCTGATTCTGAAAACTTTTATTTTTTACAGTAGCTGATTTCTATGTTCTTTTATCAAATTAAATTTTTATAAAACAATAGAGAACTAAACATAGATGTATTTCAAATCTATCTATGCGTCAAATCTATGATATTTCTTTACTCACGGCAACAGCTTTAATCATGGTAGTCACTCCTTACCATAAATAGTTCTTCCCTATTGGAAAACATGTTCCAAAAAAAAATCTGCAGAAGATTTTTCCTATTTCATTCTTTTCAGCTTTGTGTCAGAGAACTAAGTCTAAAGATTCTTCAGGTATCGACCCTGAAATTCTAACTTTTCTTCCAAGCATTGTGTTTGGGTCAATAAAGAAATTGATATATCTAGGTCTCGGGAGCCCATTTCACGACCTGTGAGCAGCAGATAAAAGATTTGCTTTCTTTTTTCGGCAACACAATGAATCGCGTTGTTTTCTTTCCTCATCGATTCCAATCTTTATGTCGGGAAAACAAAACAGATACTCTTTCAAAGTGGTGAGATGCGCTTTATTTGCAGTCGGACGGGAAAAACAGAACCAAAGTTTGGATAATTTTAGAGTTTGCCAATCTGTTTCTGTCCCTTCACTTTAGATGCTTAGTGCAGAGAGAATAACACAAAAACAATACCAATCAAAAATTATTTGTGGAATTAAGTTTTATTTCTATTCAGAAATATTTGATAACTGGGATGTAGCAGTTAATGAGTGTATAATGATTAGGTATTATAAATACAATAAGTTTAACAGTGCTTCTTTACAAATACAGTAGTTGCGATAACCTACTGGTTTTGGGGTTTTGGACTCGTGCCCAGCTGCATGGGGTTCCCAAGTCAGGGCTTTTGGGGAAACCACTGTTTTGGGAGGGGTTAAAACTGCAAAAATTTGTCGGGGCTCAAACGTCCTCCCGTTGGGGGTGGCGTGGGAAGTTTGGGGGGAATACCGGCTCAGATGTCCCCTCACCTTGACCACGTAAAATTACGGGTCCGTCGCCGTCGTCCGTTTATATTTGCCACTCACCCCACTTTTTTATAAAGATTTTTTAAATACTCTCTGAATTAAGTCACTATTCTAGGTAGTTTATAAAAGTTAAGAGTTATATAATTAAAATTTTATAGACTTTTATTTGAATTTATATTTTATTTTAAAAAATCCAAAAGCTTTTTTAAGAAAAAAAAATTTCTCTCATTTTTAAAATTGTTTTTAAAAAATAAAATTTTTTCTCTCGATCAATAAAAAATAAAAAGCGCATGGACGGTAGTTTTCGTTGATCTACTTTCTATCGTTGACAAACAGTCCCTTATCGAAATTTAATAACAGTCTGATTATTAATGGTTTACCAGATCAAATTATTTCCCTAGTTCATTAATTCTCTTGTGAGGTTTTTGCTAGCTCAGGAAACGGAAGAGGAATTTTGGCACAATAAATGATGATAGACATTCCATTGTGCCTATTTCAACTAAGTTAGAAGTATTCAATATGGTTCGCATTACAATTTCTTGTTTATAATGAGTTATTGATGCGAGGGAAAAATCAAAAAAAAAGGGACTTTTCAATTTCTTTTTCCCAAATTTTGGAAACGGCTTTTGGGTATCCCCCTTCCCAGTGTCGGATTAAATGACAAAAGGGGGGTTTTTGGGAAGGATGGCGAACCAGAGGCACGTGTGCCATTAATGGCACCGCCCCCAATTTTGGCCCCCCTTAAAATTGGATCAAAATGGTTTGCATTTTTTTTAAATTTCTAATTTCCTAAAAAGGTATTACGAACTGACGCGGGGATCGGTCGCGGGGGCGGCGTGGAGCACACTCTTTTTGTTATTTTTTTTCCCTTTAAACGTCGTAGACTACAATTCTTTTTGATTTTTATGAAAGTCTACGCATAGCATAATAAAAATTTCATTAAAAACAACTTTTTTTTAAGGGTTTTGCCTGTGTTTTATTTAGTTTTTTAACTGTTTTTTTGACGTGGCTAGCTCAAAAAAAAGAAAAAAAAGGTCAAGATAAAAAGGGTAAATTCAAATTTGGTGGGAAGAAACAGGGCTTATTAATATAGGCGACAAAGTGGGGTGGGGGTTTTTATGTTTCTGGAAAAATTGGGATGCAAAACATCGACGGAAAAGGATTTTAAAAAAAATAAAACCCCTTTTCTCAAAAAACCCACAAAAAAAATAATTATTTGCTTAGAAACCGCGAGATGACTAAAATTTAAATTTTTTTCTAAAAAAAAGTAACATCTTGCAATCCCAAATATAAGTTATTTCCATCCAATTTTTGCGACAACAGAAGCCCAATTTAATATTTTTTAATTTGTGAATTACATTGTGACATCCCCTGCGTTCTTCTTCTGCATAACTCCTACGTTCTTTGACGGCCACGATTAATGGCAAATTTTTCCGCCCCAATCCCAAAGAAAGCAAAGCAAAATGCAAAAAAGATATACTTTAAAATGATAAAAAAGTTTGGAAGGGGCAATCTTAGAAAAGCTTAGTGTGGAACAGTTCGGAACAAGTATTTAGACGGTCTACTCAAAAGGAAGAAGGAAACCCCACCTTAGATAATAATATTTAAAGGAAGAGAAATTGTACATGAGTACATCTATCTATCTACAAAAAGCAGAATAGAGGTCCTTCAACCAAGGTAGGGGGGTTACTTTCTAAACGATTTTATAAAAGCGAGATTAGGCAGATAATCAATTATATTTAGGATAAGTGATCTGGTTTTGCGATCTGACTTTATTCGGCTTACTTTGTGGGTTTTTTCTCATTAATAGAAGTTGTTCATTAATAAAAAAGTAATTTAAGTTATATTCTTAATAAAAAATTGTATTAAGAATTATAAAATGTCTCATCCTTCCGATAATCCCACACCTCTAACACGTGGACCCCCCACGTCATAGCTATCGACAGATGGCATGTCTGTATTATAACGAAAACACACATAAAGCGCGCGGAAAAATTTATAACTATACAATTCAAAAAATTATTTTTTTGTATTAAATAGTTTTGATTATAGTTGATTAATTTTCGCATTTTTAAAAAACAAACTTATAATGGCCCCCCCCCACCCAATTCTCATTTTTTGGGCCCGCGTAAAAAAAGGGTTTTTTATGTATTTGGGCCGGGGGCGGAAAAAAGGTTGAGTAACCCTGTTATATATAGTCCAATATGCTTTTCAGGAAAGGAAGAATAATATGAAGCCTCCCAAAACATGGGGGGCCCGTTTTTAAATTAAATTTAAATAGGGTTTTAAAAAATTCTTTTGGTTAAGTTCCTTCACTGGGAGAAGTTGTTAAAATCAAATAAGTTCTGAAAAAGGTTTTCCTTTTGAAGGTAGTTAGTTGAAATACGCATAGAGAGAGAACCTGTTATCAAAATTATAGAAGGGAAAAGACTTTTTATTGGGAAAATTCGTAAATTTGGAGATTCCCAAAAAATCATTTTTTATTGTATAGTTTTGTTAAACAATAAAAATGATAGAAGTAAGCGCTTTGAAGTCTTTAAATGAATGTTATACTTCTAAAATATATTTGCTTGTAAAATATTATCTATATTAGATCACACAATTTATCTCTGTTAATACGGGTTCACCAAACAATTTTAGGCGACGGAAATTTACTTCAAAACCGTTTTCCCATTTGCTTATAGGATTGCCTACTTTTGGCATTAAGAATTTGTACGCCCCGGGGGTGGCCCCATCCCCCTTTAAAAGTTGGTCCCTTTTTTTGGGAAAACTGTCCCAAGTGATCTTTCCAAAAATCTTTTCATTTCAACCTCGTTCTTTTTCTTGTCAGTTATTAAGTTTTGTTCTAATGTCAGACGTTCTCTTTTTTTTCGTAAATGAACCATTTGTGCTTGACGCATCTCGACTAAATGGGGTTACTATGAAAATAAAATCGACCAATCTGGAGCGTTAGCTTTTAATATATTTAAAAACCCCGTATAAAAGAAAAAAAACTTTTAAGAATTCAACAAAGAAAATATTTGATTGGAGGAAAAAATCAATAAAATTTAGGGGGTGGGTACACAAAAATCAAAATAAAAAACATTTGTGTTATGATCTATCGTTTTTTTGGGAAAACCCAAAATTTTTTCGATGTTTTAATTTTCAACAATAATCTTGTTAAAAAACACTTTCGACTATTTTGATTTGATTTATCAAACTGTAACAGATTCTATTTGGGCTTTCTACTAATCTTCTTGGGTAAAATACTCTTTTTTAACTGTGATTTCAGTTTAAAATCACTTTTCCTAAAAGGTTTGGTTTTTTTGAGAGCTTCTATTTAAGGGGCTTTTGTCATGGAATTTGGCCCGGAAATGATGGTTGTAAATTTAGATAAAAAAAGCATAGCTTTTTAAAGGGAAAATTTTTTTATGTCCCAAATTTCCCACTTAGATCAACAAAAAAAATTTTATTTCAGCTACCTTTATTAAATAGTTAAAATTAATAAAATACAAAACATTACAAATCAAGCTTAAGGGGAATTAAAAAATCATTAAAATCTTACTGCAACAAAACAATCGTGTAAAAAAATTTCAGTTCAATTGAATGTTTAAAATATGGGGGGAAAACCTTTTCAATTTTTACAAACCCCAAAAAAATGATGCCAACGTGGCTGTATTTGAAATTTTTATATAATTATTTTTAATAAATTTTTAAAATTAAAATTTAAAATTATTTATTGCCATAAAAATGACCCGCATATAAATTTCAGATCAATGGAGCGCTTTAAAATGTATTTTATTAACGATTGAAAATTCCACGAAGATAAATAAATAAATATATAGAGAGTGTGACAAATTAGAATGTTGTTTTTTAATCCCCTGATTGGAAAAAGGCCAAATCAAGGCCCCAAATTCCGGGAAAGGGCAAAGTGAGCCCGTCGTTACCGAAAGCCATAGGGGACAGTCGATATGCCCCACTTCCCCCCAATTTTGAGGAAGGATGTGACGTCTCCGCGTCCTTCTGCTAACCCCCCTTTTTCTTTGAGGGAAATTTAAGGAAAAACCCTTTTTCCAAACCCCAATACCAAGAAATAAACGATATAATATGTAAATGGATATACTTTAAAAGAATAAAGTTTTGTAAAACGCGGCAAGTTTAGAGATACAGTTTTGGAATCTTTCAGATCAAGAGTTATGTCTATAGCTTTGGAAGAAATAGAAGTTCATTAAAAGAAGTTGGAAATCTAGCATTTCAATTACATTATGATATCACCAACCCCAAGGGAGGGTTGAAAAAGGTAAGGTATGGGAAAGAAATGAATCGGTTTATTTATTAAAAATTAAGAAAATGTTCTAGTTGGTGATCACTTGAATACTAGGTTTAATTGGGTTAACTCTCACTTTAAATAAAGTTGTCAATTAGAATTAAGTAATATAAGTTATTCTTAAAAAAAGTTGTTTTAAAATATTCTCATCATTTTGTTTCCCACACCTCTACACGCGGACCCCGGAACGACATAATCATAAAAGGATGGCTATGTCGCAACCCCGGGTTTGGTGGGGGCCTCCCACCTCTCTTCCACTTCCCCCCACAAAGAGGCTTGCGGTCGACTGCTATTTAGAGTACCCCCATGCCGCGAAGACACTAAACATTTACAAACATCAATGTCTTCTCCGGTTTCGAACCCATACACTACGGCACAGTAGCCAACGTCGCTAAAGACTATACCGGATGGGCGACTAATAGAAGGAATTGAAAAACAAAATGATTTTACCGAAACTAATTAAAATAAATCGGTTTATAAAAGACATGAGATCAGTATTGAGTTGAGATAAATACTTTTACTTGATGTTTTTCATAATGATAAAATGTGATAAAATGTTAGAAGGGGAAGTCAGTTTTGTAATGTAAGGTGAATATTTGTTAAGTGTGAGACATGTTTGAAATATGTAATTCCCCAGATATCGTATAGGACGTTTTCGCGTCCTTCGCTAAAAAACTCCTAGTTTTTTGCGGGCCCGAAAGGGAAAACCTTTCCAACCCCAAAACCAAGAAGATAAACAATTAACATGTAAATGAGATATATTAAAAAGGGAAGCTTTGATGATAAGATATAGCCGGCAAGTTTAGAATAACGGTGGAATCTTTCAGATCAAAGTTTGCAGTCCGATACTTTGGGAAGGGGAAAAGAAGTCCAATATAAAAAAATTGGAATCGTCGTATATAAAGGTTATAGTATCTCTCTAGGTGAAGGAAGGAATCTGCAAAAAGGGAATATTTGATATAGGGAGTTAGATAATCGGTTTATTTATTATAATTAAGAAAAGGATCTGGTTGGGGATCTGACTTAAATACAAAGGTTTAAGGTTCTCTCACTTTAAAAAAGTTGTCAAATTAGAATTTAAAAATTTTAAGTTATTCTTAATAAAAGTTGTTTTAAAACTACTATGTCTCATCATTTTGATAATCCCACCCCTTAGCTTGGGGAACCGGAACGACAAAAATACCAAAATTGGCGCCCCAATCCCCCGAACGTGTATAAAATTTCGGGAGGAAAATGGGGGGTACTTTTTCCCCAAATGAATTTTTCGGGGTCAAAAGAACTTGCGGGAGTTTATTAACCATTAGAATAACATACAGTTACTTGAAACCCCAAAGAACCGGGCGGGTGCTTTTTGGTCTTTCCGGGAAGGGCTAAAGATTGGTATTCGATTTTTGGGATCACAAAAAAAAGCCACATTTTGCGCAGCTAAAAGGCCCTGAATTAGGGGGCTTTTCCCGGGCAAAATTAAGAAAAATTGCAAACGTTCCCCACGCGCCCCAACAGGGAAGAAAACGGAAACCACTGTTTTTGTTTATCAATTTTTAAAAAATAGAAAGAAGTTTAGAATTAGGAATGTCCCAAGCAGAGTTAGTGGATCATATTTTGGTTCGACTCAACCCCAGACCCCAAGTTTAGTAAATTAACCACAAAAAAAGTCAATTTTTAGAAGTTTTGGGCCAAATTCGAAGAAAATATTCTTCCAAAAATTAAAAAGAGGTTCTCAGAACGTAAAAAGAAAGACGAGGTCAAAATGCCCCCAAGGATCCCTTTTTGATGATAATGAAAAATTTAAACCCAAAAAAGACGAAGACCAAAAACAGTAAAAAATGTTTTTTAGGGGGAAATAGCCGTCAAAGTAATAGAGGGTTCGAGAGGAATAGGTTTCAGAAAAATGGAGAAAAAAAAAGGGGTTACTCATTTCGGAAATGGGGCGAAATGATAATTTTAATAGGGGGGACCGTGGGAAATGGGGGTTCGGGGAAAAAAATTTCATTTTAAGGGATAGGATCCAAAGGAGACGATTAAATATTAAAAAGGTTTAAAGATCAACCTAAAGGGGGGGTGTCGAAAAAGAGAGACAATTAGGCTTTCCCGATATGCCCCGTAGAATTACACGTTCCTTTTTTATTAAAAACACTTTTTTTAAAAGCGCTAGGGGGACCCCGGGAGCAGATAAATCATTTATATCAAAGAAGTATATAAAAAATTTTTTTTCAAAAACAAATAAAAAATCGCGAGCCCGGGAATAACAGCACAGGGGGGGCCCAAAAACATGGGGTTTAAAATTGAATATTCGCATTAAAATTGGAAATTGGTCTTTTCCCATGTGCGGGGAAAGATTTAGAAAAACCCATGTATTCTAGGTATCGATTTCATAAGTGCTTAAGAATCGTATTAGTTTTTGATCGAAATCGTTGAAAATTCAAAATTCCCCGGTTGAAGATAATAAGGAAAAGGGGAAATTACACGTTAGTGGGTCAGAAATGAAGTTAAATATGGGGGTAAGGTTTTTGAAAAAAGCATATAAAAGTATAATTGGAAAAAAATTTAAATTTTGGCCATAATCGGGGATTTAGTTTTTTATTTGCGGGAACAATTAAAAAAGAAACAAAAAAATATCCCAGAATTAGGTCATTTTAAGATATTTAGAAAACCCGGAAGAAACTCGGTTAATGAAAAGATATGTGAAAATTTGGGCCCCACGATTTCCTTTTTATGAAGGATTGTTTTTTTTATCGAAACACGCAACGTCATTAGGTGAAATGCTTTATACTTTCCCAAAAAATTTTTAAAGGAAAAAAATAATGAGAGAATTTCATAAAACCCCCAAAGGGTTTAATTTAGGGATTTAAAACGTATCATAAAATTCGGGACGTTTGTTTTTTCCCCGGGCCCATAAAACCCATTGATCAATTTTCCCTACATGCCATATTTTCCCTTAATAACTAAAAAACCCCGTTCCCAAACTGGTCGGTTAAAAAATTATATCGAATTACCCGGAAATGAGATAGTGACGTTAGATTTGTTAGGCCCGTATCCTTTTCGAGAAAAAAGACGTAACCGCTATATTTTAGAAATTAACCGATTCATTTCCCCGGGCGTTAAAATTTTTTAAAAAGGCCCCCTTTTTAAAAGCGGACATTTTTTTGAAAATTTTTAACCCGGTTAAGGGAGCTCCAATAAAATTAAATAAGTGATAATGGCCCCAATTTATACCCAAAATTTTTTGAGCACTTAAGGGGAAAGTTTAAAGGCAAAACATGTGAAGACTGTTGCATATCGACCATAAGCAAATCGGACTGAAAAGAACCAATATAGTGCAAATGATTGAAAATTATGTTAAAATAAACCACGATATTTGGGACCCAATTTTACGTGAGTTTGCTTCCCGCTATTCTTACGGCGGTAAATGAAACAAGGGGAAAAACACCTGCTGAATTTTTTTTAGGTCGAAAATTGATTACACCTTTTAAAAAACTAGTTATGATCTCAAAAAGTTCAAAATTCAAAATTCAAAATTTTTGAAAAAAGTTTTAAAGGAAGCTAGACTAAGTACGAAAAAAACGGGAAAAAGGTGGGAAAATTTATAATGGACGAGAAAAGACATAAAAAAAAAAAGGAAAAATGATTGGGCCCCTTTTTGGGAAACACACCCTGTAAGTTCAGCAGCCAACAAAGTTTTGGCAAATTTAAAAAAAAAATTTTGAGGGCCCTTTTATGGGAGTTTTTTAATTAAAAAATTATAATAATTTTTTGGTAATATGGAAACAAAAAGATTAAAAATTTAAAAGTAGATCAAATAAGAATATATCGTCATGGGAAAAGTGACAGGTCGAATTGGGAAACAGGTATCCCAAATAGTATAAGATAAATAAAACCCTGTACTTGGGAAAAAAATTACATAAAAAGATTAAATGAGTCACAATATGGGAAAAAAAAAATCGTTTTGAAACGTAAGTTAGGGGAAAAAGGGGTTTTTGGTAACCAATCAAATCAATATAAAAATAAAAGAGGGGAAACCCAAAAAAAACAAATCACTGGTCAGATCACTTCCTAGTTCTTTTTGGGAAGGGAAAAAAAAAGAAAAAAGGATAAGAAATTAAAGGGGTTTTAAAAAAGACCCAGGTGTGTCGGGGGGCAAGTGGACCAAAAAAAAAAGGGAAAAAGGGGAAACCAAAAAGTAAAGAAAAGAATTTTTTCATCCAGTACTTTTTTTGAGATAGAAAGAAAAGCAGAAGAGAATTAACTGGGAAATTCCATATGAAAAAACTACAACCTAAGGCCACGATGGAAACAGAAAAGAACCCCGACCAGCCAAGGAGACAACAGGGAAGCCGGGGGAAAGGGGCACGGAAAATTCCCCCCAACCAAAACAAGGAAACCCCCGAAAACCGAGGAAAGAAGGTGGTAGCACCTCATCTTTTGGTGTTTTTTGGAAACACATATAAAAAACAGGGGTTTTATTGTTTATTTTTGGGTCTTCCAACAAGTGGTCGGAAGAATTATTGCAAAAAAGGAAGTCCGGGGGGTGCTTGTTATAACCCAAATCAAAAACACTTACAATGAGGTTTATTTAATTTTGGGAAATTTTTACTTGTTAAAAATTTTTTTTTGGAAAAAAGGGGAATCGCACATTTTTTTGCTTCGATGTATGACTTCGTGAGGGGGAAAATTCCGGTTATTTGTTTAAAGTTTATTGAAAAAAGTTTGTAATTGTATAATATTTTTTATATATATATAAGTTTTTTATTTTTACGTATTTGGGGGGCATCCAGGGGAAAAACCGGCGTAGTCAGGGTTCAAAATAAAATAAACGTGGCCCATTTTGGGGGAAACCAGATGTGGGGGTGGAGATGAAAATTTATTGGGGATATACAAATAATATATAATGAATAATTGTGAAATTGATTTATTTTTATGGGAAAAAGAGACTCCAAAAAATTTTTTCCCCTTTCAAAAGGGGGATTTACCCAAAAATTATAACTTCACAAGAAAAGGGGGGAAATTTAGAATTTTTAATGTTGGGCCAAAAATTGGGTAAAATTTTTTTTAGAAAAATTTAAATTTTAAATTTAAATTTTTTTTAAGAATTTGGAAAGTTAAAAGTAAGGGGTAAAATAAATTAAATTATATTTTTAAAAATTTAAAAAAATTTAAGATTTAAAAATTTTAAAAAAATTGAAAAAAAAAATTCAAAATGAGTTTTTGAAAAGTAAATTTAAAATTGGAAATTAATAAAAGTTTTTTTTAGGATTTAAGTTTGGGTTTTTAAATAAAAACCCCCGAAAGGAAAAATTTTTAAAATAAAAAAGATTTAACAGTAAAAAATTTATTTAAAAAAAGGGCTTTTAGAAAGAATTCCCCTTTTTTCTTAGGGGGTTTTAAACGGCCCCGTGCTTTAAAATAAACCCTATGGTTTTTTAACGCCCCATTAAAGGAAAAATTCCCCCAAATAAAAAGATTAAAAAGGAATATTTGTATAGGAAAAGGATAGGTTTTATTTTTTTTTAAATTTTAAAAAAAATTTTTAGGGGAAAAGTGAACCCTTAAATCAATTTTTTTGGGAATTACTTTAAAAAAGGGTCCCAAATTTAAAAAGTTTAAATTTTCTTAAAAAAAGGGTTTAAAATTTATTCTCATTTTGCAAAGGGGAAGGAAGGGCTGCAAAAGGCATTTAAATAAAGAAGAATCCTTATTTTTTTAAATTTAAAAAAACAAAACCCTTAGTTTCGGGTTTGATTTTTAAAAAAAGGTTTTTTTTTGGTTTAAATCCCAAACAAAATTTTTAAATTGAATTTAAGGGGTTTAAGGGTTTTCAAAAAATTGTTTTGAATTATTTTGCCCCCCCGGTTTTTAAAAAAACCCTTGTTTTTTGGGAAGGAAGAATTCATAAGGAAGGGTTTTTTGAAAATCCCACCCCCACCTAAAATTAAAATATTTCCCAAATTAAAAGAAATCCCGGATTTTTATTTTTTCTAGTTTTTTTTCAAAAATCCCCCTTCTTTTAATTTTTAAAAAATTTTTTTAAAATTAATTCAAAAATTTTAAAAGGAAAAATCCCTTGTTTTTTTTAAAATTTTTAACCCAAAATTTTTAAAAATTTTTTTTTGTTAGGTAGAAGGGTTCCTGCGGGGTTTTTTAAATATCCCCAAGCGGGGGTTTTTTTTATTTTCCTTTAAAAAATCCCGGGGAAAAAAAAAATTTCCCTTTTTTTCCCCGCCTTTTTTTAAAGGAAAACCCAAATGGATTTTTTTAAGGGAAGGCCCTTTTAACCCCCGGGGGGAAAATTTTAAAAAAAACCGGCCCCAACCCCGGTAAAACAGGGGAAAAATTTAAACCCAAAATTTCCCCCCCGGCTGCCTAGGGCCGGAAAAATGCCATTAAAACATGATTTATTGCAGAAGGGGGTTTTTTTTTTTTTTCCCTTTCTGATTCCATCTAAAAAAATCGTATATCTATAATGCATGCCATCTAATCTTTTATGGGTGAAATGAAGAGTTGTGCATGGTATGAACTGGGTTCTCTCGAGCAAAATTTCTAGCCTTTTTGAGAAATATACTCTTAATTTCGCTTTAGGAATTTTATTAATTGAGCAAAATAAAGAATGTGAATTTTAAAGGGAAATTAAATTTGGCCAAAAAAAACTTGAAAGGTATCCCCATATTTTCGCCAACTTTTTTGGTGGAGGGGATTTTTGGGTTTTTTTTAGTATATTTTTAAAGGGAAAAAATTTGTAAAAAATTTAAAAAAAAAAATTTTTAATTAAAAAGGGGAAAAAAAATGATGAAAAAAAGTACAAAAAAATTCATAAACAGGGGCTCTGTACAAAAAATTTTATGAAAAAATTTAAATTTTTTAATTTTTATGTGTTACTTTTTATTCAGTCTGAATTGATTTTCAGGATAATAGATATTTTTAAATTTTTAAAAAAAACAAACCAAACTTAGTGACTATATGGGAAAATTTCTTAAAAAAAACAGTGATTATCCCATAAAGGACTGTAAATTTTTAAAAAAAAACAGTGATTGATAAATCTGAAGGTCAAAAAAACTTTACTATTATAAAAGCATTAAAAAAAATTTAGCAAAATTGGTTTTTCAAAATTTTTTTAGCAATTGTAGTTCCCAAAATTTTTAAAAAAAAAACATTTCCATAAAACGCATTTTAAAGTTTTAAAATCTTTGTGTAAAGTTTATTTCTTTCATTAAAACACTTTTAGTTTTTGTTCTAATGAATGGAAAATGCTTTTGGGGTTTTTTATTTTAAACTAATATGGCTATAAAAACAATTATAAATAAAAAATTTTCACTTTTCGAAAAAAAAAAACATGATTTTGTGTGGTTTGGATACCAAAAATCCGACTACGTTCGGAACCTTTATTTTTAAAAAAACGCATAAAAAGGTAATATTCATATATTTGGTCCCCTTAGGTTAGAATACATGTATAACATTGTTTTGGATTTTTTTAAAAAAATTTTTTAAATAGAATATTTCAAAAAAACATTAACTTAGAAAACCTTTTTTTAAAAAAGCTTTCCTTTTTTTGGAAAAAAGCTTCTATTTAAAATATTTTGCCTTTTATAGTCAGACCCCTGTACAAGAGGTTTTTTTATGACTTTTGAAAAACCCCCCTTAATTTCAGAGTTACCCCTTGAAATAATTATTGGCGTTTTTTTTTTGAAATTGTTCTGCTCTTTTTTTGTAAAATATGGATAAACCCACTTCTAAAATTTTATATTTCCCAAAAATTTAGTTGAGCCCCTGTACAGAAAGGCCCGGGGTTATATACAGGTAAAATGTTATTTAAAAGGAACAATTTTTTCAAAAAAGGGGGGAAAAATTTTGGAAAAAATTATTCTAAATTTGCCAAAAAATTTTAAAAATTTAAAACCCTTTTTTCAAAAAATTTCCCTTAAAAAAATTTTTTTCACATATTCTAAACTAAGTGACACTAAATAATTTATGAAAAATCCATTTATGCGCTTTTTTAAAACCCCGGGTTTCCCGGAAAGGTCGTATACCTTAACTGAGCAAAATAAAGAATATACTATATTCTTAGTCAAGAACTTAAATTATAAAATGCTTACAAAATAATCTTGATTTAAACTTTTAATTCAGAAAGAAATTTAAAGCCTTGTATTGTCTAGATCAGGGGTCGGCAACCTTTTAGATGTGGCGTGCTAAACCAATCTATCAATAGGATTCTGCTTGTAACTCAATAGGACTTGTTTGAAACATTTCAGTTTCCGCGTTAATGGATGGATATTCAAATAGAGGACAATAATATAGATATTTACAGTTTTATTATATATTAATTTTGAATCATTTAAAGATATTTCTTAACATAAAAATAAATTGCATAAAATATAATTATTTCTTCAACATAAATTTTAAAAAAATAATTAAAATTTTACGTATAATGTGTATTTTTAAACACATTTATTAAAATAAGAAATGGACAACCTAAAATATAAGTATTTCCCTTCATCGTAGTTTAATAAAAAGGAATAAAAATTTTAATTCGAATCTCTCTCTAGTGCTTGTGCCACTCTCCTTTAATATTGCAAAGTTGGGGGTAAAATTTGTGATTTTCAACTCGACACGATTCTGAGTATTTAGTTGTTAAGCAATTTCTTTGAAGATTCGAATTAGTTTTCATATAAGGGCAGATTTTCGTACTTAGATATGTAGAACCAAAAATATAAAGCAGAGTACATGAAATTTTTCTTTCAAACAATTAAATCTCTCCAGCAATAACATTTAATAATTTGCAAAATACTGCAGATTTATCTTAAGAGTTATCTTTCAGATTTTTTCGTAATTTTGTAAATGTCCATAATTTTAAAGATGTCTGTCAAAGAAGAAAAGTCTTTATAAATTTATCAATTTCCATCTACTCAAACACTAACAAATTTAAAGAGTAGTGCAGAGTGCCACTGAGAAGTGTACGGCGTGTCACATGTGGCACGCGTGCCTTAGGTTGAAGACTCCTGATATAGTTGAATCAATAAAGTAGCCATAGAAAAAAGTTCTTCTCGCAGAAGCTAAAGATGTATTGGATAATCAAGTTGATACATTTTCTCAGATAGTTTATATATTCATGTTAGGATGAAATTATATGTCTGTTACAGAAATATTAATTATATATATATTAAAGTGCTACTTTCCTTTGATTGAATTAAAGTGAAAGAAAGCATTTTAATGAGAAAATAGCAAATCTGCTCAAGGATAAGCCCTTGAAGTAAAGAGGGAAATTTACAAAAAAAAATTCAGAACCTTCAGTATTTTTGTTTTTTTGTTTTGTTCTGTTCAAGCATTTTGAAAATTTTTAAATGAATTGGAAAATCTAAGTTTATAGCTCCGAATCTTATTTCTTTTTATAAAGTAGTCCTTTATTTAAAATTTTAGAGTGGCGATTAAAATTAAATAAAAGAGTTAAATATTCTTAAAAAAAATTTGGCTTTGAATTTGTTTTTTTTTCAAAATTTAACTATGAAACAAAGTTACGAATTACTTGACTAACGCATTTCAAAACGTTAAGCTAACGATTATAAAAAAAAAAAAAAAACTGAGATTTTTTTCCTTTCACTTTCAAAAGAATTTAACGGTCAGAAAGATAGCTTTCATGGAGGTATAATATACTTTCAGTAATGCAAAATAGTGGGGTTAACTTTGGGAACAAATTTGTCTGTAGCTCGACAACGCTGACCATGAGTTCGTGACCATGACCTCTCGATTGCCATGACCCTGCTTACTAGTTTATGACACATCACTTAAGAATAACAAAACAGTGAAATTCCTGTTCTGGTGAAGCATTATGCACAATAAATGACGATTAAAATTGAAACACGCCTTATGTTGTTTTCCCTGCAAATACACTCTTCTTGGAGAAAATCGAGTTTTACAGGGAGAGTTCACTCCCCAGCATGAGCCCGATTGAGATTATGGCAACCCTAGAAAATGTGAGCAGGTTTATCAGATTGGCAAATTGATCACACTTGGCAAAAAATTTGGTGGAAAATGATATGGCTCTTTAGCCAACGAAGTCTTTGGGATTGAACATTCTGGGACTTTTCATTTGGCAATATAAACTTCGGTGAAATTCAGAAATGAGTAAGTCGAGTTCAGAAACTGCATGTGTGTTGTTTGCGATAAACAGAGACTTTTCTGGGTTCGTGCTAGTGGAACTGTTTTGGAGAGTCGTTTCCAGAGAGCTATAAATATTCTTCAAAACGAGTGTGTTTTTCCGTTGCTGTAAATAATCTGTTATAATATTTCTTTCTGAATATACCTCAAATTGTCTTCGTGTAATCATTTGTTCGTCTTTTGTTCATTAATAAATTTCTTATTACTTAATTGGAGTCCTTAGCGCCTTCCTTTTATTCTACTCAAATTTGCAGCAATATTTTTCACATTTAAACACAGTCGAACCTCTCTGTAACGAAGTCGCTAAATCCCGTAAAAATGTTCGTTATATGGAAAATTCGTTATATAAAGGTACATCTTTTAATATACTTTATAAACCACATAAAACAAATTTTAAATTCATGAACACTATAAATTTAAAAAAAGTAATTATTCACACCATTTTTAAATTAATATATGTTTATTTTATAAACCTTACACATCAAAAAAGAAAAAAAAAAGAAAGAAAAACTGCAAGGAAATCAAGGGGAAAAATGTCGAAGAATTTATTATATTTTCAATATTAAGAAAATATACTTATACTAAAATTAAGGAATTTGAAGGACATTTTATAATTTAAGGCATACAAGTAATACTAAACATAAATTATTTTACAGTTAGAACACGGGGACAACTCCACTGAGGGTGAATGAGGATATCGAAGATGTTTCTACTGAACTGGGCAATGGGGGTTAAGGGTTGCACTTCTTGAATGAAACATCCAGAACTCGATTGCTCTCAGCAAGTTAGGATCTAATAAAACCAGTTCAAGATTTATGACCACCATAAAATGTGTTAAAGAGAGAATAACTTGAAATTTTTTCAGAAATACTTTAAAAAAGGTGAACAAAAATAGAATCACAAAAGAAGAAGTTCGTTATATAGAAAATGCACTTCACTATGGAGAGGTTATTTTACGAAGAAAATCGTGAAATGCTCAAGGTTCCAGAAAAAAGTTCGCTATATAGAAAAATTCGCAATATAGAGGTTCGTTATATAGAGGTTCGACTGTATTTATGAATTCTTAAATACCTTTTGTACTCCTAACAAGGACGACAAAATTTATCAGCAAAAGTCTCTAAGGGACTTGACAAATGCAACTTCAGAACATGATGAACATTTGAGATAGGCGCTAGCTCAAACAAAAGATCCCTTCATCGATCCTAATCAGAATCTTTCTTTTCGAACAAGTTTTCCCGCCCCTAAGACAAATTAGCGTCTTGGAGAAGAGAGTCCTTCCACAGCCTTGAGGGAAAACCTTTTCTCTTTCGACTTTTTGCAACTTCCGAGCAAGTTCTGATCGTGGCTCAAGGGGACAGGTTCACTTTGAGAACACGAGAGAAGCGATGCAAAGGAAGATTTAAGTACCCCATTAGACTTACTTCTATTTGCTTTTCAATTGTTTTTAAGGTTTAATGGAGTTGAATAAAATATTCAAATGGTTGAAAAGCCTTCAATGTTTTGTTGCATTTAAAGTTCAACTTGATTTATTTTTAAATGAAAAAAAAAAAAAAGGACTGAAAAAAGTTGAAAGTACTTATAAGAGATTAGAGATTATAGAGAAATGCAGGATTTGTCAGGATTACTTATTCAAAGATTAAAAGTTTTATTAAGATGTATTAGCCAGAGGAAAAAATAGCTTAAATGTTTTAAGTTGCTTATTTTTTTATTAAAATTTCTTCATACATTTCATATCTATAGGCAGTTATAAGCTTTAAACTAAAGAAATGTACTTCATTAGAATTTCATGTATTAAGGAATTGAAGGTATTGAATTTTAACTATTGACCATATACGTTTTTATTATGGCAATTCAATATTAATTTTTTCCTTATTTAAGGGGACATGGTACGATTTACGCAAAAATTTTTAATTTAAGGATTTTCAAAATTTTTTTTGTTGCCTCCTATGCGTGTATACTATGTAAAATAGATTTTATGCCCAAAATTTCATAAAAAGCTAGCCATTTAATTTTTTAAGGAAAAACTTAAACCTTTTGAAGTGATTTTAAAATGCTACTCCTCCTACAAAAGTTGACTTACATTTATGAAATTTGATTTACATGTACGTCAAACTATGTATAACAAAAGGTGGTATGGGTTTTGCGATAACATTATTGGTATTCGTACAATACTTCTTTTTATGAATGCTTATTGAAAATTCCTTAAAAAATGTATAAATTATGAATTCAAATGTTTTTTAAAAAATAAATATTGCTTTGATTCAAAAATGCATACCGACTTTTATTACATGTGCTATTAGAAATAGGTAAAAAAAATTTCAAAGCATTAGGCGCAATAGAAAAAAAGCCTTAGCATTTTAAATGAAGACAAACTAGTTATTTTATCTTTCTGAGAAAAGTCAGTTTGAAGTTTTGATTTGCCGTAGGTATGTGAATAAAAACCAACGTAAAAGCAATCATAATTCTGCGTTTTTTAAGTTTAGAGCTTTCAAATTTTTTGAGGTTATAGAGAGAGAAAAGTATATAAAGAATAATTTAGGCTACAAAAATTATATTTGATTTTTGGACCGATTTTTGTCATTTGAATAGTACTGTGTCCCCGGTAAATGAAAACTTGAAACTTGTAACATAATTTTAAGGACAATATCTAGCAATTACTGGAGTAAAAACAAAAAGCCGAACAAAGCACTTTAAGGAAATATTTAAAAAATTCTTCTTTACTTATAATAGAGAAAAAGGAATAAAGTTTTACGTATATAAAATCACTGCTTAATTTAAACCGTTTAGAGAGCTGTAACTGATAAGTGGTATATTAAGGTATCGGACTACTTGCGACAACTTTTTTTTTAAAAAATGGAGATATGGAGATTTTTTGTAGATTTTAGATTTAATTAGTACATTTTAAGAAAAACAGGCTGACATTAAGAAGAGAAAAATAAATTATTACTACTAAAATGGAAAAAATAGGTAAAAATTGTCAGAAAATTACATAAACGGGGCTCTGTACAAATAGTAAATGAACAAATTCTCTAAATTTTCAATTTTGTATATGTACTTTGCTATCTCTTTTGAAAAAAACCTTCAGGATAAGAGATATTTTAATTTTTTCAAAAACTAGAGCATTTATCTTAGTTATTATATGAAACTGCTTAAGAAATA
>BMAV01019353.1:10500-67680 GCA_019973955.1 Trichonephila inaurata madagascariensis
TTTCACTCTTTATATGTACACTGTATAGTATGCAGCATGCAAGCATAATGCATTTCATAAAAATTTGACGACCCCCAGTTTGCGCACCTCTGAAATAGAGGATATAGGCTGCAGTATGCTACACTTATAGTAGATATACTATGAAATGCTAAAAATAGTTTAATATTTTATTTTTATTCGGAAAATTTAGATGGATTTTTTTTTCAGTTTTTGACTCTCATAAAATTATAAAAGGCATAATAAAATGAAGCATTAGAGGTATTAGTAAACTAAAATTAAAAGATATGCTGTAGTCTCTAATCTTGATACCTATAATTTTATCAAAACTTTCGGTTAGTCATAAAACAAATTTTTAATTTTTTTTTTTTTTTTTGTAGTCATTAGAAGGAAAATAATTTAGATTTGCTTGTACATTATTTGTAAATATTTAATCTGAGTAAAAAGTTAAAAACCAAGGAAAGATTTAAAAATCAATAATACCAAGTGTAATTTAGTCTGTTTTCTCAATCCAAGCAATATAATTTTTTTTTAAGATCATTAATATAATTGTTATACGTAATTTTAAAAAAAATTATGGGCCATGGGTAGTCTAATGGTTAGAGCATCAGACTCCAGACCGGAAGACCTGGGTTCGATGCCCGAAGCCACCAAATGCCCTCCGAGTATACACGGAGTACGGGCTCGTTAAATCAGTGGGTCCGAGGTCTTGTGGGATGAATCACAAGTGCAGGGGACTGGAGAATATTTCCCTCCCCTTCAGTTCTATGCCTAAATTATGGAGGTCTAGATAGGTGGTTTCACCATTTATCATCCCGTCGGGGAATTTTGCCGAGCTAATTCGTACTGTCACCTGTAGGGTGCTCAAGGCCAACGACAGGCGTACTTTTAGCTCCTTGCCACGATGAATTTTTGGACCTCGATCTGACTACATCAGACAGGTGGCATTAGAAACAACAAGAAAATTTGTTACAGTACACATTTATACTAATAAAGTTTATTGCTCATTATTTCTCTTACGTTGTTTTGCCTTATAATGTTATATCCACAACCTATTATACATGTTATTTTTGGTGAAAATTTGCTTAAAACTGCAGCTCAAGTACACACAAACTCAACTAAAACTTTAGAAGTACAATTACATACTACTATATTGGACATTCTTTTAATTTCGTTGTGACACTCTTAACCTTCTAGAAAAGTATTTTACTTTAACTGAGCATTTAAATACTATTTAAAGATATAAATATTATCTTCTTTTGTTGATTTTTTTTGCTGGAGCTCAATATTATAATATTGAGGTAAACAGTCCATGGTTTGCTACGATGCGAGAATGTCATTCTTTTACACGAAATTCTGAAGCACTCCCATAGATTCCACAAATATTTCTCATTAAATTATATATTCCAATATCAATATCATTACCATCCACGCTTCCTCCCTTAACTATCATATAAATGTTAATATCAGTGAATTCTCTGCATTGTTTATAGTTCTAAGTAATTCCAAACTCGATTTGCATGCAATTTTGAATTGGTTGGATGCTTACAGGAAACAAACTTGTTCTATGTTCGGGAAGAGGAAGAGAGAATGGATGGTGATGATCCACCTGCTGCTGAAAGATTGTCTGGAAATTTTAATATCTGATGAAGAGACGAAGAGTTTTAAAATTCCGATTGAATAGAATATAGATAGGACCAGAGTCGAACTCTATATTCTGTTGGGGGGATTTTCTAAATGGGACTCTACTATTTATTGCATAAATTTATTTGGTAAATCAACTTAAGATATATCAGCTAGAGAAATTCTCTTAATGATTTTTGTTCTTATAGAGACTTGATAGATTGTCCTTGATATTATGCTTATAGTTTTCTTTATATAATGTTAGTTATTACAAAATTCTAGTTTTATTATGGAATAAGTCATGTATGAAATTTATTATCATTGACTAACACGAAACCCCACAATATACATTAAGTATAGTTTTGTAAAAAAAAATTAGGCTCACTTTAATTTTATCTTATATATATATATATATATATATATATTACTAATTTTAACTTTAATACGGCACTACTCTTACTTTCGTTTTTATTGGCGGTAAATATTAAATAGATGTTTTGCTCAAGTGGTAAGTTTTATAATCTAGCAATATTTAATTTAAAGATTTTTAACTCTATACAGTAAGTAAACTAAACTCAGTGGCACAGCAGCCGTTGAGAACCAAGGTCTAATGTGCCCGTTTCAGTTTACGTGACCTTGGGAGATGAGGTGCATGAACAGATGTTCCGGTCAGGTGGTCAGCCTGTCGCGAAATACCCAGTGTTTAGTTCCCAAGCAAGCTTGGTATTCATTTATCAACCCACTGAAGGGATGAAAAGCTGATTCAACCTTGCCCTGCTTGGGGGTTTGAACCTCGAACCTGTGGAGAGGAAGCACAAGGCACTACCACTCAACCACTGGGCTTCCTGTACATTAAGCAGTTTATTAAATTTTCAAGTTATATTATTAAATTAACATTAGTGTATTTTATTTTGTAATAATCACACACACACACACATATATATATATATATATATATATATAATATTTCCTTTTTTTCATTACGATGCAATATTAAAGGAAAATTACAGGTAAAGTTTTGCTGGCAGAAAGACATGTTTAAAACTTCATTCTTGGTTTCTAAGGCCAAGAGTTTGCTATTGTACTACTGTGGCTAATATTTGAAACTGTTCTGTCTAGCTATACTTAGGTTTATAACTGTTTGTATATTTATATATTATAGGAAAAAATCGACTCACTCACGGAACTATTAGATACAAAGATTCAAATTTGGAAGGCATGAGAGATCAGCTAAGAATGGAGTTTTCGAAAATCGATCCTAAGAGGAGTTACTGGGGCGTTACAGATAAAAAAAAATCACACTTTTGAACTATTAAACCTTTGAACCTAAAATTTGACAAGGTTGTTTCTTTTGTTGTGTAGAGATCCTTTAAGAACGGGTTTTGCGAAAAACGACTCTTGGAAGAGGGTTACGCATGTGTAAAAGATAATTATGCTTTTGTATCAGCAATTCAAGTCTTGTTCTTTATAAATCAAGAGACGAGGTCTATAAAGAAGTTTTTGAATATTATAGAGGGCTTAATGTTAGGACTTAAATGTCAATAACTGAAAAAGCATATAGTCTTGCAACATAGTGAAATACCCAACAAAGTAGGTGGGCAACTGTTAGTATTTGAATAAAATTGCATTCTTTGATCATAGAAGTAGCATTATAAAATCCATGTTTTGCAACTTTAAGGTATCCGACCACGTTCGAAACCGTGATTTTAAAAATGCACATAAATGGATACTTTTCATGATATTTAGTGTCGCTTCGATTAGAATATATGTATAAAATTGTTTTAATGACATTTTGACAAAAAAAAATTATTTAAATACAATATTTTGGCAAAAAATTAACTTAGAATAATCTTTTTTCAAAATGTTCTCCATTTATAAAATAATAATATTTCGCTTATATAAAATAAAGACTTATCCAGAGAGTCTGAACAAGGAGTTTTGAAAAATTCACATTATTTTCAGAGTTACCACCCATTGAAATAATTATCGGTGTTTTTTGCTTAAAATTTCTCCTCTCTGTTATTGTAAAATATGGATAAATCCACTTATAAACTATATGTTTCAAAAATACTAGTTAAACCTCTGTACAGAGGTATAAGCTATATACAGGCAAATATTATAAAAGAAGCATTTTTCACAAAAGGAGAATATTTGGAAAATGGGTCCTTCTATGTTCATTTTTTGTCAAAATATTGTACTTAAATAATTTTTTATTGTAATAATATTTTATAAAACAATTTTATATACATTTTCCAATCTTAGTGACGCTAAATATAAATATTATCTATTTATACGCTTTTGCAAAATCCCGGTTCCGAACGTAGTCGGATACCTTAAGATAAAAGCTGAGTTTAATTATTACTTTTTTCAGATATTTGTTATTTAAAAAATGAGATTCTCAAGCTGAGTTCAATTTTGCAGTTTTTACGGAGAATCAGAATGAATAAGGGAAGTTGCAGCTCTTTTCGGTATGAAAAAAGGAAAATTCAAAGATATTTAGGCAAATTTGATAAAAATTATATGAGGCTAAAAAAAAAAAAAAGGAATGCAAATAATTTTGGGACTAAAACAGAAACTTCAGAAATGTTCTCATTAACACATGCATACCCATTTGTAATCTAAGGAAAAGAAATTGATAAATAACTTTCATTTATAAAGTAAATAAATCTCCATTGTTAATTTATATCTAATTAAATATGAAATAACTTTTTTAAAATCGTTGAAATACTTGTGATTGTGGAGAGTTTCCTTTGTAAAAATACTACGGAATTCATGCATCATTATCATAGCAAAAAACAATAAAATGTTTTTAAAATGAAAAAAAAATCAAGACATTTAAATAAATATAAATGCATACACGAAGGAAAAAAATGTCAAGTAATGTAGAAAACGTGTTTCATAAACTAATTTCTTACATTCCTTTTATTGTTCATCTAATTTGATTATAAGGTTATGCGGATATCTAATTGAGCTGTTTTTAAAATATTCAAATATTTCCTTAACACATAATTTTAAATAATAACATCTTGAATGCGAAAACAATGGGTTTTTTTTATTGAAAAGGTACAATTTATAATATTGAAGTACCAAGAACACCTTAGATGTTAATAATAACTTACAAAGCATGTATGTTGCAAGCAAAATATGATTCTTAACACTTTATTTATCTAGACATTGTTATGTGGAATAATGAAGATTAAGGTTCATTAAATGGAACCGAGCGTTAACGATCTTATCTAGAGAGGCGTGAAAGTTTACAGTTTTTTTCAATAATTCACTCGCCATCTTCTCAATTTCGGTAATGATTCTAAATTTTGTGGTTAGTAGCTAATGATCCAGTGTATTGTTGTGAAACACACATGGTGGGGGTCTTAATTGTTTCAGGGAATTATTTCAGTCGAAAGTGAATATAGACATGGATAAAAGAAATGTTTTCTTTGTTTTTGTTTTCAATTACTATAAATTATACTTTACAACTTCTTATGAAATTTGCGATAAAATTGCAATAAAACTGCATTGTGTGCAGTTTTAATCATTTACAATTGTATTTATATACACGCTATTGTATTTTTCAGCTTTTAATCAAATAAGACGACAATACTAACCTTCAATCAACCATGTCTTTAAAAAACAAAATTATAAGATTTTTTCATGCAGTAAACGTATTTATGCCTCATTATTATTTAAGATATTGATTATCTTGCATGTATTATTATCCAATATTATAATGGAATACAGAGAAATACGTTTAACGCGAAAACGCTTATGATGAAATATCGGTTGACACGAAATACTACAATGGTCCGGGCAAACTACTGTGTATTTTCATGCTTTTCTCTAAATCAAAACGAAAATCACTTAACACGAAACGATTTCCCTTTAGGGAAAGAACAAAATACGGAAAACACCAGCCATGCAGGAGATATTTAAGAGGGATATGAAATGAAAGGGAGGTAGTTGACTTGTTTCGTAGAAAGGAAGCTAACTTGGCTTTGAAATACCCTAGGAGTATAGCCTGTGACACGAGCCAATTTTGTTTATCCAAACTCACCTTCCACCCCAGCAAACACCACATAAAACATCTCATCTCTCATTAGGTGACAAGCACATCGCAATCTGAGTAAAAATCGGTGTGTTTGGTTGGTGTTTTTTTTTAGAAGAAATCAAAGGGAAAAGCAAATTTTTATTTCGATTAAAATGAAAATGGAGCTTCTTCAGTCTACTGACCAAAAACAGAAGACGAAAACGGAAATATGTAAAGATTCATTTAAACTCAACATTCTAACAATACGATATTTCTAACTCAACATTGTCAACAATAATTTAAAATAAGCTGCAAATATATGTTATGTACTCTAATAAACTTTAAGAAATGCAAAAAAATGTTACTCTAATAAATTTAATTTTATTGAATGCACACACACACACACACACACGATTGCACACACAGGTGCACACACACAAATATATATATATGTTATATCTTTTAAAAAGAGCTTTTTTTAAATACCAAAATATATTTCAGTGCCATCAGTTTCGTGTTAAACGATTTTCATTGCGTCCCATATATTGTATTATTTTTCTATTGTAACTATTTTCAAAAATAAATTACTGTTATTACCAATCGTAAAAGTACAGCAAAACAAAAAATATATATTATACGTTCTTATAAAGAGTGAAGCCAATATAAAGGAAGCTACATTGACATAGGGAAGAATCCTATCTTTCTTCTTATACAAGGAAACGAGTTTATATGTAAGAACAAACTTGTACGTTAATAAAAGTGTCCTTCAATAAAAATGGTCAATAACCCCTGCAACTCAGATATACAGATATTATCAAACCAATGGTGTCTACGAAGACAAAACTCTACGTTGGAAATCTATAGTAAGCTACTTCTAAAAAATTCTCCCATCAGTCCTTACAGAACACCATTGTTGCTAAGAATAAATATTAGTATGTAACTGTATATTTTAGTTTCTTTAAATGTAAAATAAATGAAAATCCATAAGAAAAATACATAACAATCTGTAGTTTTTAAAAATACTGTTAACACAGTGCTTCTCAAAGTTTCAATATTCGCGACCCAATATTTAATCATAATTTTCATCACGCCCCCCCCGCATACAATAACAATGTAATGAATTCAATAATAACATACTTTGACGCTAAAACTACTATACGACTTTTATCTCATAAGTTCTACCGCGTATATAAACGTCTCGCTAAGCCAACATGTTTATTTGTCCGGACGTATATAAACGTCTTTCCAAAGAATGATCTTTTCTGCGCAATGCTAACCATAAAATTTTTCCGAAGGCTTCGGAATGCAATAAAAGGACCTTGACAATGTTTGCGAAAGATTTACTTGTTTCAGATTATTTGCTTCTTTATTCCTTTTTCCACCAATCAATGCATTACATACGCGCGCCTACGTGGAAAACTGTTGGCATTGTGAAGCGAATTGCGTAACTTTCAATCGACAGTTAATTGATTAATTATTAACTGTACAAATTATCAAGATAAGTGTACTGGTAATTATTAAAATTGAACTTAACTTGGTATTGTTTAATTACTTATAAAATAAATTGTGTAGCACTGATACATTTATAAGTGTAAATGTGTATTTTATTTTTTTATTGTCAGAATGTATTTTGCTTGTTTACTTTCAGTAAATTAATAATTTTTTTAAATAGTCTTTTGTTTTCGACTTTTCAATATGCTTGCGCTCCTCTCGTAGAGTTGTCACGCTTCCCCCCAAGGGGGCACGCCCCACAGTTTGAGAAACACTATGTTAACAACAAGCATCCATTTTAAAATGGGGAAAAATGTTTCCCTTAGTCGTGAAAGAATTAACAAAAGTGCCTTTCAATACAAATAGCTAAAACCCGTGCAACTCAGTGAAAGCTTATCTAATCAAAGAAATGAAACTACAAAATATCTTTGAATAAACTTCAACCAGAAAAATTTTTCATTAAAGAAGGCAATTTATAAACACATATGTAAACGAATTTTTTAATTCGTTTTTGAATGTTTTACCGGAAAATATGTTTCCTCTAGTTTTCTTGAAAAGGTTTCGTGAAATTCGCTAGCTTGCATTAGAAACTGATTTCAATACATTTTTTTCAACTAGCTGAAAATCTCAGATTTCAAGGAGTAATGTACGATATTTTTTAAGTCATTTGATTAAAATATAAATTCCAGAAATTTAGAGGGTGTAACAAAAATCTCTGCTGATTCTTTCTTTGAAACAATAAATATATAAATTAAATTTTTGAGTGAACATGTACATATTAAATAAACAAAATGAATAAGTAAGTAATTAATTAATTGAAATGATAGGAAATATGATTAACATTAATGATACGTTAAAAATATGAAATATTTATGTAATTATAATATATATATATAAAAGAAAAACTTATGAATTTTTGTATATTGCCGTAAGCGAAAAAAATATAAGAATAAAAGAAAAAATATAAGAAATATATATATATATATATATATATATATATATTTATATAAGAAAAATCCTTCCGAAATTTTTTCTTCTTGTTTTTAGCATTATTCATAAATGGCAACACTTAGTTCTTTATATGGTTATTAAATATATGCTAATTGTACTTGTTTATATATTGTATTTAAATTCAATATTCGATTTTTGCACATAATTTTAAATAAAAAGAGAACTTCTAAGCATTATATTCAGAAATGATAAAAATTAAGTAGAAAACTAATCCCTCCCTTCGTACCACTTTACAGAACCTTTTCTGAAGGTGAGAAGAATCCTTGATTTGAAAAAGCTTTCTTACAACTTTCAGAAAGAATGTTATAATTCATTAGCAGGAAAACATACATTTAAAGAATTTTTGAGATGGCTTATTGGCAATATACACAAACAAGAAACACGTCAGCAGGATAAAGAAAATAAAAATAATCTTAAAATTTTTGGAAAATTCCCAGAATAATCATATTGATAAGAAGCCAAAATAAGAATTTACCAAAAATCTTTAACCCCTTAAGTAACGCCGACGTATATATAAGTCTTCCTCAACGGGCGAGTCATGTACATCGGACGTATGTATCCGTTCTTCCGAAATACTATTATTTTATTTGTGCTGCTATAAGCAAAACTATTCTGAAAGCTTTGGAAAGCAATAAAATGATGTTCACAGTTTTTGAGAAGGATTTACATATTTTCATAGAGAAATTTGCTTATTAGTGCCTTTTCTTCTCCCCAATGCACCGCATACGCGTGCCTACGTGAAAAACGGTGGCATTGGGGTGCAAATCGCGTAACCTTTAATCGGCATTTAAGGGGTTAAGACAAGAAATAAAGAAAAAAAAATATTATTGTTTGGGGCTTTTATTATTTGAGTTTTTCCTATTGTCCGCGGGTCATTGGGAAAGCATTACTCCATAAATTTTTGCCAGAATGTCAACACAGAGCAGTACTTCTCAAATTTTCATTATTTGCGACCCAATATTCAATTACAATTTTCATCTCGCCCTCCCTCTCCATACTAAAAACAATGCATTGAATTCAATAATACTATACTTTGACCCTAAAGCTCTACAACACGACTTTAACCTCTTAAGTGGCACCAGCTCAACCAGCGTGTTAAATGCCCAGACGTATACATACGTCTCACTCAACAGATGCGTTGAATACTCTGGACGTATATATATTTCTTTCCGAAACACGATCATTTCTGTGCACTGTTATCCATAAAATTATTCCGAAGTCTTTCAAATGCAATAATAGACACTTGACAGATTTTATGAAGGATTTACTTATATCAGATGATTTCCTTACGTATTCCTTTTCTCCCCCCCCCCATACATAGAATCCCCCCTAGGTGGAAAATGGAGGCGTTGAGGAGCGAAACCCGTAACTTTTAATCGGCAGGGAAGGGATTATTTATAAACCGTATAATATATATATATATATATATATATATCTAGATCACAGTGTTAATTTTTGTATATATTATATGTGACAAGCCTATGGAGTCACTGGTAATTATTAAATTTGTTGTTAACTTAGTGTTGTTAAATTAATTATAAAATACATTGTCCAATAATGATACATTTATAAAGTATTATATCAATGTAAACGTTAATATTTTTTTTATTATGTTTACTTTTAGTAACTTAATATTTTTTTCATAATATTTTGTTTCTGACTTTTCAATATGCTCTCGCCCCCCCCCCTTGTAGATTTATCACGCCCCTCTAGGGGGTGCGCCCCACAGTTTGAGAAACGCTGACGTAGGGAACTCATGGCTGGCGTTCTTTTTGTCGGATCGTTAGTTCAATTTCTGGTGTCACTAAGGACTCGCCGTGTAGAGAGGCTAATGCTAATCTAATCAGGATTAAAATCTTTCTGTTGGGGATGTGTGAAAATTTGTTGAATGGGGTGCCAGCTCAGGTGTCGTCGTCATCGATCGACCATGATTCAAAATAGTAAAATTTGTCACCAACAGTCCTCATTTTGCTTCAAAGAGTGTCGTTAATAAGTAATCAAGCAAGTGGCCAGCTATCGCCGAATGTAGCCACTAAGTGTTGAAATGGTATATAGGAAAGTAATGTATATTAATTCCATTGTGTGTGTGTAATAATCCTCGAAGTATAATCAGAATTATTAAATCCGTCGCCAAAAGTATTCATATGACTCTAGAACAGCAATATGTAAGTACTCTGACGGCAATATTATCACGTAAGAAATATATAAGTAAGCAGTGCAATCAGGGCTTCAATTTGTTTTAAATTCTTCTGGTACATAATTATAGTAGCACATGTAGAATTAAAAGACTAAAAGTGGAATACTAATTAGAACTAGATGCCCAGGGATTTCAGAAATTGTCAGAGAATTATCCATTTCTCGATTCACAGTGTGAAAAGTAGGACAAGAATGTATAATTTCATTCATTACCTCACTCCAAGGACAACGCAGTGGTCCTCATTGTTTTTACATGTCATGAACTTGTTACTCTGGTCAAACTGAATTAATCATTGATTGGAAATGGTTTTGCTCAGGTACTTGGTAACCTATTGTTGCCATTCATGGAATTCATCTTTCCAAACAAAGATAGAATTTTTCAGGATAATAATGTGTCCTGTTATTGGGTCCTTATCTATCCACGATTCGTTTTGAGGACCATTCTTGGTAATTTTAGCAAATTGTTTGACCTCCTAAATTGCCAGACATGAATACCATTCAATCAACGGGGGATATGATTGAAAAATCATATCATGCACAAATTCCTGTAACTGCAACACTTTCGCATTTATATATATCTACAGAAGCAGCATGATTGAATAGCTATAATAAACATCCTCATCAATCCCAAAACCCTTAAAGAAGAATCCAGGATTTTTCAAACAGTCGAATAATTTGAAACTCCACTCCAAGCAATTTCTAATCTAATTAAGCCTTCCAGTCGAAGTCTCTACTTCACATTGATGAAAGAAAGAAAAAGAGTTGAGATGTATAATGAGACGATAGGACTTTTTCATTGATGAAAAGGAGTCTGGAGATTTTTAATAAATGATGATCAAAGAACTTCAAGAATTCAGAAGGAATTTTAAAATGAAATAGAGCAATAAACTTCTCCGATTTTTCTAGGATTTCTCATTTGATTGTTTTTCAGTTAATTCTTTCTTTCTTTTATTTTTAAAGCATTTATCAATTCGTAAATCAGCAAAAATCTTGCGGATGAAATCTTGATTTTAAATGTGAAATATTGTAATTTTTTTTTATTCATTCTTATAGTTATTGCGTAACACTTTTTGAAGCAATCAGAAAAGTAATAATAGATAATATTTATACATGTCATCCTTAAAGTGTATAGCTCAGTTCATGGAATAACTAGATATTTCATGTTTTTTCACGAAATACCTAGTTAAATCAGTTAAAAAATATAATAGATAAAAACTTCCATAATTAGTTCTTCTATGAAATATCTAGTTATTCTACGAAATAACTAGTTATTCTAGAAATAATCAATGATAGACCATTAAAGTGAAAAAAAAAACAGTTTTAAAATTATTTTATAAATTAATCGATCATAAATGGCTAAAACTCTCAAAAAATACATTTCATCTCTATTGCAAATGATTAATTGATAAATAATAAGGAAAAACAGAGGATACAATTTATTATAGCTCATATTGCCAACATCAGTTAAACAGAAAGGAAATTGAAAGAATATGTTTCAGAAATAGTTATATTTAAATATTATAAAAAAATACAGGCTGGGAAGAAAACTATAACAACATTGAATTTATAAAAACATTGTGTAAACATTTTCAACCAAAAAGCTAAGAGAATATTGATTTTAATTTAATGAAATGCCTTTATTAATTAGAGCACACAAGAATTGCTGTGATGACACTTTAAATTGCATGGCATATTAGTTTTGAAACACAAACATACTTTTTACTATTAAACATTTTCTTACGCGAGCACTTTTTAAATCTTTGTCCAGTACCACAATTTTGAGCTGTTGCAACTGATCGAAGCTTTGTGCCAATTTTTTGGAACTTCTTTAATGAAAATTAATTCTTGCTCACATATACTGAACTGAGATCTAGAAGACAATTGTTTTGTTCGGCCATCTCTGTTCCTAAAAGGAAAAAAAATCTTTCCTCAAAGCAGCAGCCAAAATATAAGCAGTTTTAAACTGACTAAAACAGCTAGAACCAGTTCAAAAAATTTCCGAGTGCCTTATTTTATGCTTTAATGATCAAATAATCGTTATAGTTATTTAGGCATAGAATCCTAGCAATTAAATCATAGAATTAAGAAAATTTGTATACTTAAACTGACTTGTCTAGTTATTTCACATGAAATACCTAATTATTCTACGAAATAATGGATTTAACCTTTTTAACGGTAACATATAAATCCTATCAATAAAAAAAAAGATGGAATATTAAAAGGATATTCCAAATAGATCACGATATTAGAAGATTGAAATTTTATTTTTTTAAAGAAAAAAAAGAAAAAAGGGTTGGGAGTATATATTTTATAAAGTAATTTCGATATAAATTAGGTAGTCCTTAAAATTTTTAATAAAGGTATTGTGAAATTTTTATTACGGAATTTCAAAACATTCTTGTTTTTTTAAAATGATGTATTTAAAAAAATAAATACAAAGTTCATTAAGTTTAGAATTGTAACATTAAAAGCTTAATTTAAAATGTAATTTTAATTGCAATTTTTAAATTTATATAAAACACAAATAGATATTAAAAATTCCTTTTAATTTTTAATTCAAATAATTACTGTTAAATTACTTTGATAATCATTGCATATTTATTGTAGCAATAAAAAATTAAATAACTTAAAATAAAATGGAATACCATTAAAAAGTAATATATTTTAAAAGTAATTTTTCTATGCTCTTAAATAATAACATTGCAATTATCATTATGTTTTGATTTATCATGGTTTTTTTTTCTATGTAAGTGTACAGCAAGTTTAATGTGCAATAAATAAGTAATTATTTTTTATATTAAGTTAATTTCATTTTGAATTATTTACGTATAAGTCTCTACCACTTTCAAAATAAATAGGCATACTTTATTTCATTCAATGAACCCTATCAATGAATCTTCTTTACTTAACTGAAGAATGGGCAAAGCACAGGCTTTCAAAATAGCATTTCTATTTGAAATGTCATTTTTCCCTTTTGTATGATGTAAGTGACGCGTAAACTGGAAAAAAAAATTCTGTTATTTTGATAAAAATGCAGTAACTTGACTTTGAGATTTAAAAAAAATAAACAACCTTTTCAATGCTTTCATCTCTACTTCAGTTTTTTTCATGAGTTTTTACGTTAAAATGGATGAGTGATTAAGTTTGACCTACATGAATATCCCATCACACCAAAACACAAAGATTTCAAAATATCTTCTTACCTTTAATATAAAAGTTCGTCACTTGTACTCAAATTCATTCGAGTAGATTCAATTCAATTAAATTCGTTTGAATTTAAAATCTTATTTCTCTTTACGACTTCTGTCGAAAACTGAGGAAAATGAAGTTCATTACTGTAGTCTTATTTGTTGTATCCTTGGTTGTCGCTCTCCAGTGCGCTTCTGGAACAGATGCAATAGAATCAAGACACCATCATCATGGCCACCACGACCATCACGATCACCATCATCATGACCACCACGACCATCATCATGATCATCACGATCACCATCACCATGACCACCACGATCACCATCATCATGGCCATCATGATCATCATCATCATGGTCATCACCATCATCATTAAAGCTCAAAAAGCATTATAATTTAAATAGTGTTTCTATCAAGGATTATTGTTTGAGAGTCATGAAGAATTTTGCATTTCTTACGCAATTATATTCTGTGTGCAATACTATTATACATCCATGAAAATATTTAAATGTCTTGCAGTAAGTTATATTTAAAGTTAAGCGAAAGAAATAAGTGTTATTTGATATTATTTCGTGCTATGACCTTAAGATAATATTTTGAAAACATAGTGCACATTAGGTGTGCCTTTATGATCAATTTTAATGTTTTATCAGATATTATAAGAGAAATTATTTTAGGAGATATCCCGCTTGAATATATTGATTTTGAATTCTTTTTGACACTTATCTGGTGTTAAAATATCTTAAATTATTTATGTTAATGAGTTATATAAATTAATGTACTATACGCTTTTTAACAGAAAATTTTTAAAGTTTTCATTAGATATGCAACTTTTATTTCTTTCTACTTATATATCTATTAATGTGCATGAATATATTATTGTTATGTTTTTTTTATGATTTCTGAATTGTAAGCTTTAATTATTTATAAATTTTCATCTTCTGGATATTTTTTACTATATTTATTCATATTTTATCCATCTCGATTAATTTACTGTAACTCTGTCATTATGTGTTTGTGGAGTAAAATGAATGTTCCGTTGACCAAAATATTTGGAATAATATTCATTTCATTGACTTTCTTTACTATATTAATTTTAACAACAAAGATGAGTTCTTATTATTAATATTCTCTTTATTTAACTTTTGAAAAGATGTCAATTTTGCCAGGATTAGTAAAAAAGTTGTAAATACAATTTCGAAGTTTTATGAAATGATAATTAGTTATTTAATTTGTTATTGCGTAAGAGATTTCAATCAAGTTTTTATCGTACATGCATTATATTTGGGGAGTATGTTTCTAAAGAAAATGAAAGAAATTTCTTAAAATAACTTTAATTTTATTAAATTAAAGCTATAGATGAAAAGCTATAGGGATGTAATCATTTTAAAAACTTATCGCAAATACCTAAAAAGTTATCGAAAATATTTAATAAGTTGTAAATAATTAAAAAACTGACCTTATGTGTTATAGAGATATATTTAGAAGTTTTATAATCCTTTTATGAATTTTCTTTCAACTTTGGAAGAATTCAAAAATATTTTTGAAAAGATTCTCAAAAGAAAAATATCGACAGTAAAAATGAATCCTATATATGAATTCAAAAATATTCCCACAAAAATTCTAAAAATTTATAAAATAAGGAGTAAAAACTTTCTCTCTTAACAGTTGTAAGATAAACAAATACATTCCTTTAAAACTAACAAAGAATTTCTTAAGGCAGCGTTTCTCAAACTGTGGGGCGCGCCCCCCTAAGGGGGTGATAACTCTGCAAAGGATGCGCGAGCATATTAAAAAGTCGTGAACAAAAGATTATTTTTAAAAAACTATTAATTTACTGGAAGTAAAGAAACAAAATACATTCTGACATAATAAAATATACACATTTGCACTGATATAAAAGAAAACTTATAAACGTGTCAGTATTGAACAATGTATTTTATAATTAATTTAACAATACTATAAAAACAAGTTAAATAATTATTAGTGACCCCTTGGGCTTGTCATATATAAAATTATGTACAAAAATTAACACTTATCTTGATAATTTGTATGGTTTATAATTAATCCCTTAAATGCCGATAAAAAGTTACTCGATTCGCTCCCGAATGCCACCGTTTTGAGGGGGAGGAGAAAAGGAATACATAAGCAAAAATCCTCTCTGAAAAAAAGTAAATACTTCACAAATACTGTCAAGGTCCTTTTATTGCAATCCAAAACCTTCGAAATAATTTTATGGATAGCAATGCATAGAAAAGATTGTATTTTGAAAAGACGTATATGTACGTCTGGGGCAATTATCGCTTTGGGTGAGTGAGGCGTTTATATACGTCGGTGGCACTAAATAGGTTAAAGTCGTATTGTAGCTTTAGCGTCAAAGTATAGTATTATTGAATTCAATACATTGTTATTGTAAGGAAGGAGGGCGCGATGAAAATTATGATTGAATATTGGGTCGCAAATATTGAAAGTTTGAGAAGCACTGCCTTAAGGATAAAAAAAATCTCAATAAAAAATTATTTGACAAATATTTATCTTTAATCTAGGATGCGTTGCAGAATTGCATGCTAATAATTCCTGTGTATAATTCTGATTTAAAAGAGGATTTTGGCTTATAATTGTATAAAAACAAAAGTTACGTGAAGCGGTCTCATTGTTTTAGACTACAGTAATTGAGCTAATCGAACAGCAGCTGAACTAAAATCTGTACAATATTTAAGTTATTTACTCACATTTCCAACTTCCACACTCACGTGTAAAAATAGCAGCTTGTTATAACCAGAATTTTGTTGTTCATGCATTTTTATATCATAATGTATTCAAAGCTGGTTATCCATAAAAGTTGGTTTTGAATACTTTAGAATAATTATCCATAGTCATATGCGTAATTCTTTTCTTGCGAACAATATGTAATGTTTTTCAAACTCAAGTAGATGTGTATGTTCCAAAAACAATAAAAACAAGAAATATAAAAAAATTTTAAAGTCAATTCCTACATAGGTCAACAAAGAAAAATTTTATTTTAGTTATTTTTTATTAAATAATTACAATTAATATAAATATATACATACATATGACAGAATCACACTATTAAGTGACAAAATAGAAAGCGATTTTTCTTGCAATTTTCCATTTTATTTTCTATATATCGTTTTAGACTATTTTTGTTTGTTTGTTACTATTTATTCATTAATTAAATTTAATTATTCTAATAAAATAGTATAGTAAAAAAGAAATGACGTTCTCTGAAATTAGGCCATCGCAGCTGGGATTCCTAACCCACGACCTTCGGATTGGAAGTCCAACATGCTTTCCATTGCGCTACAGAGACACAACAAGCAATTTTCCTTTTTATATATGGTGTTCGGTTATTATTTTTGTTTGTTACTGTTTATTCATTAATTTAATTAAATTAATGAATTGATATTTGAAAAAAACTGCATTAACATCAACTGTCAAAGGTTTAAAAAAATGTATTTGAAAATAAGTGGCTGAGTAAAAAGTATTTTATTAACGGTTGAAAATTTGAACAAGATAAATATATATAGGGAGAATGATATACATATATATATATATATATATATAATTGTAGGGATTGAAAAAACCGGAAAACACCAATTGCTAAAATAACTTGATAGAAATGTAACTAACGAGTTTAATTACTCACTGTCATATATTAAAAAATATGAATAAACAGTGTGTAGATGAGAATTAAACAGAGCTTATAATCTAAAAACTTTTAATAATACGTTTTTAGTCCACACGGAAGTACAATGCTTTGCCAAATGAAAATGGTCCTAAGTGATGAATTAAAATACGATAAGTTAACCTTAATTGCTATGTTTAATAACTTTTTTTTAAGATTTAGCTGAAATACTAGTAACGCGGCCATTTACTTAAGTATTCTCAGAAGTCATCATCCCTAAGTATGGCAAAGTTCAGAGGCCTGCTGGCTATTGCACTGAATATGTGTTGGTCATATAATAAATACAAATAAGCGTGTACACACCAGCGTTTCTCAAAATTTGGGGTGCCCCTCTCCCGCCCCACCTAGGAGGGCGTAATAACTCTACCCTGGGTCTCGAACATATTAAAAAGTCAAAAACAAAAGATTATTTTAAAAAATTATTAATTTACTGAAAGCAAACAAACAAAATACATTTCGAACTAATGACAAATAAAGCACAAATTTTTCACTGATATAAACACTTATAAATATATCAATACTGCACAATGTATTTTATAATTAATTTAACAATACTAAATTAATAACAAGTTTAATAATTACCATTGACCCCATGGGATTTTCATGCATAAATTTATATATACGAAAAGTAATACACAATACTTGACAATTTGTAAGGTTTATAATTAGTCCCTTAACTGTCGATTAAATGTTACGCGATTCGCTCCTCAATGCCACCTTTTCCATGTGACCGCGGTAGCCGAGTAGTATAGGTATCGGACCTTGGCTTGCCATGTCACGAATTCGAGCCCAGTACCACTAAAGACCCGCCGTGTAGGGCAGCGATGCACGTTAAATCTGTCGAGAGCTGAAACGTCCTCCCGTTGGTGTGGTGTGGTAGTTAGGAGAGGGGGTGCCAGCTCAGGTGTCGTCCACGTCACTTGACCATGGTTCAAAATTACGTGGTCCGTCGCCAAAAGCCCTCGTGTTTCCATGTAGGCACGCGTATTTGATGTATTGAGAAAAATACACAAGAAAATTCCCTGAAATAAGTAAATTCTTTGCAAAACACTGATAAGGTCTTTGTATTCCATTTCAGAACCTATGGAATAATGTTATAGATGCAGTGCACAGAAAGATTCGTACTTGGGAAATTAACGCTTTGGCTGAGCGAGACGTAAGAGGATAAAGTTGTATTGTAGCTTTAACGTGTTAAAATATAGTATTATTGAATACACTGTTAGTGTAAAGAGAGGGCGAGATGAAGATTATGATTAAATATTGGGTCACAAATATTGAAAGTTTGAGAAGCACTGGTGTAAACATTTGCTTTCACAAGTATATATGTATAGCGTGTGTGTGTTTATGTGACCTCAACTTCATAAGCGTAATCCAACGTTTTTGTAAACTTTTGGTATCTTAAGTTTATAAAACTATAATAACACAATGATATTTTCTAATTAACAATCTGTTTTTTTTACTATCCATTTTATAAAAAAAGTATCTTCTCACAAAAATATTTTAATAAATTCATCGCAAAAAATAATATCGTACAATTTTCAAAGAGGGGAATGCAGAAATTGAAGTCGCAATGTATAAGAAACAAATAATATAAAAAAAGATTTCTTAAGCCAATCAATTCCTACTTAGATCAACAAAGAAAAATTTTATTTTAGCTACCTTTTATTAAATAGTTACAATTAATATAAATATTAATATTAATATCGTATTGTCATCCAAAACAATTGTGTATATAAAATCTCAGTGCAACTGAATGCTTTAAAACGTGAGAAAAAAAAGCTTTTCAAGTTTTGACCCAAGTCGCCAAAATGGTGGCTAAGTCGCCAACGTGGCTGTATTTGTAATTCTTTGAATAATTAGTTTTAATCAATTAATTTTTATTAATTATAATTAAATTACTGTATTGTCATCCAAAATAATCATGCATATAAAATTTCAGCTCAATTGAGAGCATTCAAGTGTATTTTATTAAGGATTGAAAATTCCACCAAGATAAATAAATAAATAAATAAATAGAGATTGTGAGCTAATAGTAGGAATTGAAAAATAATTAGGAAAAATATTAATTGAAAAATAATAGTTAATGGATGATTAGTTAGATGTTAGCTATATTAATCACAAGCTATTAATAGCTATTTTATATAGAAATAACTATTCAAATCATTCGATATCATTTTTAGGCTCTATGACCATGGTGTGACCATGACAAGTGGTCATGGTCACGAGCTTATGGCCGGTGTTGTCGAATCACGGGCTTGAAAAATAGTGCCACTGAAGACTCTCCGTGTAGTTGGGCTGATGCACGTTAAATCTGTCAAGGCTCGAAGTCTTTCCGAGTGAGAAAGTTGGAAGAGATGAGGTGCCAGCTCAAGTGTAATCCTCGTCACTTGACAGTGGTTCAATATTATTTAGGCCGTCACCAACAACCCTCGTGTTGGTTTACAGTGGGATGCCAATCCAATTAAAACTGAAATATATCTAGTATATTTTTTTAAAAAAAAACTATGATTTCAAGAGTCTAATGCAGCGTTTTTCAAACTGTGGGGAGCTCCCCCTAGAGGGGCGTAACATTTTTACAAAGGGGCGGGGGGGTGAGAATATTGAAAAGTTGAAAACAAAAGATAATTTANTAACAAAACTGAAAGTAAACAAACAAAATTTATTCTGACATAATAAAAAATGAAATACATATTTACACTGATATGATACACTTATAAATGTACTGCACAATGTATTTTATAATTAATTTAACAGTACTAAGTTAAGAACAAGTTTATTAATTACCAGTGATCCCCATAGGCTTGTCGTATACAAAATTATATGGGAATAATTTGAACGGTTTATAATTAATCCCTTAACTGGAGATTAAAAGTTATGCGATTCCCTCCCCAATGCTATCGTTTTCCACGTAGGCGCACGTATGTGATGTATTGTGGAGGGAGTCGCGTCGCGCCTGAGAAAAAAATCATCTGAAATAGTGACAAATCATCTTATATTCCTTTGCAAACACTGTCAAGGTCTTCTTATTGCATTCCAAAGCTTTCGGAATAATTTTATGCATAGCATTACACAGAAAAAAAAATCATACTTCGGAAAGACGTATATATACGCCCGGGGAAATAAAAGCTTTGAATGAGTTAAGAACAAGACGTTTATATACGCAGGTGGCAGAAGTCGTATTGTAGATTTAGCGTCAAAGCATTGTATTTTTGAAATCAATACATTGTTATTGTATGGGGGGGGGGACGATAAAAAACTATGATTGAATATTGGGTTGCAACTATTGAAAGCTTGAGAAGCACTGGTCTAATGTTAAACTGGGAAAAAATACAAAGTTTATATATATATATATATATATATATATATATGAAAAAAATTATTTAATACACACAGATAATTGTCAATTAACATAAATCTATCATAATTTATTGATGTGATACTAAGAAATAAGGAGAACAAAAGAGCAGTGATGAAAAATGAATTATTACGAAAGAAAATCCTCATCTTCATTTTAAAAATATTTTCCTTTCATTTACACAATTCAATGCCAACAATTCTCCATATTTCCCTATTTAGTAATTACTCAAATGAACCAATGATCATAGAAGATTGGGTGCTCAATGTACATCTGAATATTCCAAAAACCCTTTTTTACGGAGCTTCAAATTGAATGAATGCATTTAAGGAAGGTCTCATTCCAATATCCAGGGGAGGTTGAAAAAAAATCATATATGACGAGATGATGGGCTTCCTGATGATGAAGGGTTGTCTAGGGATTTTAATATCTTGAGAGGAACGAAGGACTTCAGGAATTTGTGCGAAGTCCTGAAACGGAGGATAACAACAAGATGTCGAGATAAACTCACCCGAGTTCTCCTATTTTTTTCATTCTCAGGAGTTATTTGCTTACAAAATCTATATATATCTATAACGTATACCAATAAAGGATAAATTTAATATTTATGTATTACAGTAATTAATTAGTGAAGGACTGCTTGAACTTATTAAAAACTTCCTATTTGAATTATTCACTTTTCTTAGCTCCTTAACTATCGATTTAAACATAGGCGATTCATTTTCTAGTGCCATAGGCGTAAGTATGCGTTCACATAGGCGTGAATACGCGGTGTGAACCGGAGGGAAAAGAAAAGGCATATAAATAAGCCATTCTTCTCTGATATTAGTAAATTCTCCGTAAACGTTGTCAAGATCATTTTATTGCATTCCAAAGCCTTCCGCTTAGTTTGCTGATAGCAAAGCAAAGGGTTATCGTATTTCGGATAGACGTAGATATACGTCCTGTGCATTTAACGCCCCGGTTGAATGAGACGTTTATATACGCCTGTGGCAGTAAAGGGGTTAAGAAAATTCTTTTTTTAGAAGCAAAATAAAAACTGAATAAAATTAACGCAAATAATATTTAGTTGAAAAATTTAAAAATTAATATAATAATTTTTTCCTTCCAAAATATTAGTGTTCAAAATGTGAAATTCGTTAAAAAGGTAAAAATACTCTAACCTAATAAAATGAATAATAAAATTATATATCCTTTAAAGGACTTTTTCTTTCTCATAATATTTTTTCAGACTCTCACAGAGTTTTCTTTTTAAGGTATCCGACTACGTTCGGAACCATGATTTTAAAAAAGCGCATAAATGGATAATTTTCATGATTTTAGTGTCACTTAGATTAGAATACATATATATAATTGTTTTAAGGACATTATGACAAAAAAAAATGATTTAAATACAATATTTTGGCAAAAAATTAATTTAGAATAAACTTTTTTCCAAATGTTCTCCTTCTGTAAAAAAAACATCTATTGTATTAATATTTTACCTGTATATAGCTCAGAACTCTGTACAGAGGCTCAACTATGAATTTTGAAAAATTCAAATTATTTTCAGAGTTACAACCATTTGAAATAATTATCGGCGTATTTTCTTAAAATTTCGCCCTTCTGTTTTCGTGAAACATGGATAAACCGACTTCCGAGTTATGCATTTCAAAAATTCTAGTTGAGCCTCTGTAGAAAGTTCTGAGCTATATACAGGCAAAATATTAATACAATAGAAGCATTTTTTTTACAACAGGAGAACATTTGGAAAAAAGGTTATTCTAAGTTAATTTTTTGCCAAAATATTGTATTTAAATCATTTTTTTTTGTCATAATGTCCTTAAAACAATTGTATACATATATTCTAATCTAAGTGACACTAAATATCATAAATATTATCCATTTACGCGCTTTTGCAAAATCACGGTTCCGAACGTAGTCGGATACCTTAAAATTTTCATCTCCTTTAAGTATGTTTAAGACACTTGTGAAGGGCTTAAAAGAATTACAGTTCAAACTCAGTACTTTGTGGGAAGTCATGTTCGTTCTATTAAAAAAAACATACAGCGGTCTATTAAAAGTTCAAAAGTAGAAAAATTTCTCAATTTGGCCTGCTACAGATCGAAGCAAATTGATGGAGATCAGGTGTAGACTTTGTCTTCTGATGTGACTCAGATGTACAAGGCATCCTGAGTACACTAAATAAACATTTGATTTTATCAAGAACAGACAGTTGGAAACCTTCAACAAGTCACGACATATCTCAAGCGTACATTAAATTCTATGTCGGTTTTCCTTCCAAATAAGAATACGTGCTAATGAAGCTTGTAGTCTCTTAAAATAAATGAAGCGTTTTAAGGTCATGCATATTAAACAGGAAATTTTAATAGCCATCATAAAGAAATTTTAAGAACATAAGAAACAAAGAAATTTTGAAAAATTTCGTTCCCTGATTTGAAAATGAAGGATGTAGAAAGAGGATGCACTGGGCAAAACAGGTTCCTGTTGATGAAAAGCCGTTTGAGAATTATAATATTGGAAAGAACAAAGAAGAATTCTTGAAATGATGGGGGAGGGGGAAGTGATCAGCTAGCTCCTGTTTTTCCTGGCGTTATTGTTCAAGTTCGTGCGTATTTCTCTCTCTCTCTCTCTTTTTTTTAAAGCAAAATTTTTGTTCATATTTTCTCTTGGAGAAGATTTCTGCTTTTGATTCAGGCGAAACAATATTAATATGTTAGTCTGCGATATGTCAAGATATTTTTTTTTTGTATAAATATTTGTAAGTAATATTTAAAAAATTATTTACTTGAATCAAATAGTTGTGGTTGAAGTGAGTGAACTACACGCTGATCAGGATTCCTTATATGACACACACACACACACACACACACTATACTGCTAAAAATATAGGATATAGAGTTTTTCATTACATACATTGAAGAATAAATCAAAGGGTTCGGATGGCTGATTATTATGATTGGTTGATATATTATATATTGATATTATATGGGATAAGAGCTAAATAATCACACAGGAATGAAACATGCCTACCACCACATCAAATCAACATGCCACTTCCTCTGAATTTGACATTTACTTTGAAAAAATACTATATTTCTTTGAGTTTCATATTTGGTCCTGATAAATACGAATATATTATCAAAAACCTTATGCTGTGCTTCTCAAACTTTTATCCCATTGGTGTGGTGTGGTAGTTAGGAGAGGGGGTGTCAGCTCAGGTGTCATCCACGTCACTTGACCATGGTTCAAAATTACGTGGTCCGTCACCAAAAGCCCTCGTGTAGCTGAACAGTGCGACGTTAATATTCACTCACTTACTCAAACTTTTAATATCTGTGACAGAATTTCCAATAATAATTTTCATCGCATCCCCCTCCATACAATAAAACTGTATTGAATTCAATAATAATGCTCTTCGACTCTACAGCTCCAACACGTGACTTTAATTATAAACCGTACAAATTATCAAGATAAGTATTAAATTTTGTATGCGGCAGATCCATGGGGTCACTGGTAATTATTAAACTTGTTCTTAATTTTGTATTGACAAATAGACCGTGAGTGAGTGAATATTAACGTTGCACTGTTCAGCTACACGAGGGCTTTTGGTGACGGACAACGTAATCTTGAACCATGGTCAAGTGACGTGGATGACACCGAGGTGGCACCCCTTCTCCTAAATACCACACCAACGGGAGGACGTTTGAGCTCTCGACAGATTTAACGTGCATCGCTGCTCTATTTGGCGGGTCTCTAGTGGCACTGGGCTTGAACTCGTGACAAGGCCAGCCACGATCCGATACCTTGACCACTCGGCTATCACGGCCGTTTGATAAATGGACAATCAAATACATTGCGTGGTTCTGATACATTTATAAGTGTGTTATATCAGTATACATATGTATTATATTTTTTATTATGTCAGAATGTATTTTGTTTTGCTTCCGTGCAGTAAATTAATAATTATTTTTAAACAATCCATAGAGGGCCAAGGCCTTCTGCATCCATCTCGGTTTTCATGATCTTGGGCAGTGAAGTGTATAAGCACAAATGTACTGGTTAGTCTAACGTGAAACACCCATTGTTAAGTTCCCAAGCAATCTTTGTCCATATTTATCTACCTAATGAGGGGATGAAAGGCTCAGTCGGCCTTAACCAGCCCGAGATTTGAACTCTGAACCTGCGGAGGGGAGGAGCGATTCAACTAATATTGCACTAAATTTTCCTTGGTGTTTGTCCTTTAGTTCAAGAAAAATTGGCTCAAGTCCTTACAACAAAGCGCACTACAAATTCATTAAATGAGCATGAGGATAATGTGAAATAATTTTCTGGATGCTTTCTGTTACTATACCATAACATTGTTCAAAGTGTATTAAAAATATATTTAATGATATCTTCCTCTGTCATCACAAGTAGAATTAAGAGTTATATTTGACGGGAGCAATAGTATAAAATAACGTTAACTTAAGTGAGACGTTTATATGTATATATGATACTGTTAAAATGCATAATTCAGTTTTTTCCTCGAATAACTAGGTATTTCATGAAAAAACTAGACAAGTCAGTTAAAGTATATAATAGATTAAAAATTTAATTTTTTATCTAGTTATTCTATTGAATAACTAGGTATTCTAACAAGGGAAGGGCACGACTAAGGAAATTTATTTGAGGTCGAGACTTGGTGTAATAGTAGTACTCCCTTAGGGTGTTCAACCCTCAATGTAACTCCGCCGAAATGCCTGTCTCAATTCGGAGAAAATAGCTTTCGAAGTTCATGCTTTGCTTTTATACAATTGTCTCAATTTCCTTCAACAATTCCGTACCCTGTTTGGTATGCCGTCTGCATACTATGCGCGAGGTTAAGGTTCGCGCGATTCATCCTTCAACTTTTTTTTCAATTCATTTAGTTATTTTTTTAATATTAAATAAATTTATTTATGAAAGGTTTATTAAATATTAAATGATATTTTATGTAATTATTTTGTAATTTTTAAAGTAAAAAAATTAAAAAATTTATTATTTAAATTATTTATTAATAAAATTTTTATTAATTAAAATTGTTTAAAATAAGTATTAATTAAAAATATAAATAATTAAAATTACTTTAAATAATTATTAATGAGAGTTATTAATAATTAAATTTATGAATTAATTAATTATTAATAAGAAGTATTATTTTTCTGAATTATTTTAATTTATTATTAAAATTATTATTAATTTACTATTAAAATTATTATTAATTTATTATTAAAATTATTACTTTATGATTAAAATTATTAATTTATGATTAAAGTTATTAATTTATGATTAAAATTATTCATTTATTATTGAAATTATTATTAATTTATGATTAAAATTATTCATTTATTATTGAAATTATTATTAATTTATTATTGAAATTATTATTAATTTATTATTAAAATTATTTAAATAAATTTATTAAAATGATTAAAATTTATTTAAAAATGACTCATTAAATATTTTATAAAATTATAAAATAATTAAATTAATAATATATAAAAAAGACATATTTTTATTACATTAATTATAAAATAATTAATTTAATTATAATAATATACTTATAATAGTTTTATATTATACATAATATTTTATTTATAGTATATTGTGTTTCACATTATAAAGCTATTTGTAATTAATTTTTATGTATAATATCATTTAATATTTATATTATATGTTTTATTATAAATATCATTTATTGATAAAAAATATATTTATAAAATTTAATATAAATATTTATATAATTACAGTATTTTTTTTTACTTTATAAAATGCAAAATAATTACACAAAATATCATTTAATATCAAATAAACCATTCATAAATAAATTTATTTAATTTTAAAAATAATTAAATGAAATGAAAAAAGTTGAACGATGAATCGAACCCTAACCTCACGCATAGTATGCAGACGATATACCAACCATGCTACAGAATCGATGGCGGAAATTGAAACTTAATTGTATAAAAGCTAAGCTTGAGTTTCGAAGGCTATTTTCTCCGAATTGACTGACCATTTGGCGAAATTACATTGAGGGTTGAATACCCTAAAGGAGTAGTACTATTACACCAAGTCTCGTCCCCAAATGAATTTCCTTAGTCGTGCCCACCCTTGTAAGAAATAACTAAGGATAGACCATTAAAGTGAAAAATAAACAATTTCGCAAAGATATTTTATAAATAAATTGAACATAAATAGCTAAAATCTCTCGAAAAATACATTGCATCCCTTTTGCGGATCAATAATTCACAAATAATAAGGGAAAGCAGAGATAACATAATTGTTATATTGCTATTAGTTAATGCTATTTTAATTTAATTGCTATTAGAATATGTTGCAAGAATTAATTATATTTAAATATTATCAACAAAAATACATGCTGGAAGGGAAAACTGTTGCTTCATAAAAACATTGTGTAAAATTTTAAAACAAAAATGTAAGAAAATGTTAATTTAAATTTCATGATATACCTTTATTTTACTTTTCATTATTTATTAGAGCAAGGATTGCTGTGATGACACTTTGGATTCTCCTTTTTATTATTTCTGAAACAAGCATACTATTACATATTTTCTTTTACACGAGCACTTTTTAAATCCTTGCCCAGTACCGCAACTTTGAGCTGCTGCAACAGATCAAAGCGTTGTATCAATATTTGAAACTTCTTCAATCTAAATTAATTCTTCCTGACATATACTGAATTGATATCCTTAGCATAATTGTTTTATTCAACCATCTCTAGTATCTAATCTGAAAAATCCTTCCTAAAGCAGCTACAACCGGTTCAAAGAACTTTCGAATGCCTTATTCCATACTTTAGTGATCAAGTAATTGTCATTCTATAGAATACCTAGTTAAATCGTAGAATTCAATAATTTATATACTTTAACTGACTTTTCTAGTTATTTCATGAAATACTTAGTTATTCAATGAAATAACGGATTTCACACTTTAACGGTAACATATATAAATTGTTACGTAGATCCGAGGGTTCGGGGATTTTATGCAAAACAATCACAAAGAAAATAATCAGTTCTTTAAGAGCGATGCGAATTTATTAACAAAATGCCAATCCTTTAAATATAGGATTCAGTAGCAATATTCACAAAGTAAATCTACGAATGTCTTCACACCTTCAACAGCAATCAAACACTATCACCAGTGTTTAAAAATACACGTATGTAAAAGATTATCCACAAGCACAACCGTGCTAATCGCTAGTCAAAACAATCCTCACTCTTCGCTGGTTAAAATCAGACTCATCGCCGTCCCGGCGAGCATCTTATTTATAGGCGCGACAGAAACTTCCAGAAATATAGCTTCTCGTGACATTAGTGAAGAGATCCACTACTTTCTAGAAGATTCCAGAGGGTTCCGAACTCGCCAACATGGTCGCCAATGATGCCAAAATGGTCGCCAAAAATGATGCCAACTTGGCTCTACCGCCAAGATTTCGCCAAGTTCTCATTGAATCGCCATTATATCGTAAGGGTCGTCATTGCTTGTGAATGGTACAATTTTAACATGAAATAAACATAACATAGAGTAATATAAATGCATTAAACACTCAAATATACAAATTATTTACACTATTTACACAAAATTCGTAACAATATTTATGTATTTTTTGTCGAGCTATTTATGTGCCTTATGCTCATGCTGAAAAACAGCAAATTACTAAAAATTTTAATTTAAATTTCAAGCATTTACATTTTTTAAAATCTATATTATAAATAAAAATTCTTCAGTTATCTTCTTCAAGTACAGACTTCGAAGATAATCTTAAATGTTAAGATGGGAAAAATTGTTTTTTTAAACAATAAACTAGAAAGTAGTTTATTGCAAAATTCATTTTTACATGCATATCATTTTCTGATTAAATATGGAAGGATCACTCTCTTGTGGCTGATATCATATTTTCAATTTTACACATGAAGGTTCCCCTCCCATATCTTCATTTTCAAATATACCCACAATTACTTAAAATCCCACTTGCTTTATAAGCTAATTACACAAAGGAATAAGTGATCAGTGACTACAAAGCATTCCTCGCACCTTCGAATAGTTTGAAGTTCAATTTGCATTCGATTTTGAATAGTGTGTTGGCATTTGGGAGTTTTCGTTCCTTAGATAAGAAGACAAGCATTAATAACTTGTCAGATATTGATGAAAATTTGTCGGGACATTTTAATATAGGAAAACTGACCAAGGAATTCAAAAGAGACTCCGAAATGAGGTGTAATAAATGTATTTCTGCTTTAAAGTTCTTTCCTCTTCAGTTTTTCTTTATATTACTGTATATCACCAAGGAACTGCTTTATAAATGATTTTACTGGTTACTATGTCCAGATTCGAAATATATACAAGGAAATGTTTTTCTTCGAATTACCTTAAAAATTTTCAGTGAACGAAAGAATCAATGTTTGGCTATTTTACACAGCGTTTCAGCAAACAAATAGAGGATAAGAAACGCAATGCTACATACATAATATATTTACTATGAAATATAATAAATAGTTAATTTATTATTTTGTTTTTATTCAGGAAAATTTAAATGTTATTTTACTTGAGTTTTTTACTATCACAAAATTATGAAAAACATGATAAAAAAGGGGGCGGAAGTAAATCACCATGTTGATTTTTTTATTTTTAATTTTATTTAGTGAATTAAAATTAAAAGTAGCATTCACAAACATTTTAAAATTGTGTATGCAAGAGCTAAAAAACTATTTAAAGCAGTTTGTACATGAATTAAATTTTGTTTTCATGTTATGTTATGCACATCTGTAATTTTGCTTAAAAAGTTTTTGGTTAATAATAAAACAACTTTTTAATAGATTTTTCAAATACCCATTCAAAGAATATGCATACATACTTTGTATGTATTTAATCTGGGTGAAAATTAAAAAAAGTCGGAAGGTTTTAAAAATCACTAACGTAATGGGCAATAATAATTTAATCAGTTTTCTCAATTCAATCCCAATTTAAAGATAATTTTTATTAACATCTAATGTAAACTAAAAAATACATATTTGTACCAATATTTTATGGCTCGTTACATCTCATGCGGTTTTAATTAGTTATACCTTCCAATCTATTGCATATATTATTTTATTTTTGTTGGTTATCTTTTTAAAAAAAAATATGACTAAAGCACAATTAAAACTATTGAAAAGAATTAAATGCTGCTATATGGAATATCCTTTTAATATCGTTTATGCTCTCTACATTCTAGATAATTTCTTCATTTTATGTGGGCATTTAGATGCCATTTCAAAATCTAAATATTGTCTTTTCTTTCTACCCGTTATTATAATGTCAGGGCAATTTAATAGCTTTGGTTCTACGATAATGAAAGAATGTTATTTTCTTACAAAAAACTCTAAAGAGCTCCCACTATCCTCATTTTCAAAAATATTTCCCATTAAATCATATTTTCAAATATCAATATCTCTCTTTTTACCATCCATTCTTCCTCCATTAACTTCCATATAAATGGAACAGAATCTTTATTTTTCACTAAGAAATCCTACTTGCATGCAATTTCAAATTGCTTGGTTGCTTACAGTAAATACTAAATGGAAGAAGAATAGAGGAAAGGACAGTGATGAGCCTCCTGCTGTTGAAATATTATCTGGAAATTTTAATATGTGGAGAAGAGAAATGAAGTTATCTAAAATTCCGAGGGAAAACAAGACTAGCTATAGCCTAATTTTCTAAAGGGAATTCTCTAAAAGGGATTCTCAGTTCTATTGTAGAAATTTTAACTCTGCAAATCATTTTGATATATCGTAAAGAGAGATTATTTTAATATTTTTCTCTTTAATAGAGGCGCGAGAGAGATGTATTATCCTTGATATTATGCTTATAGTTAATGCATAATATTTTTGTTTTAGAGGATTGACTTGTATATAAGAATAAAGAGTATTTTTTTCTTGGTCTTGTTATTTCTATTTTTAATGTACTAATCGAACAATCCTTAAATGTGGCAACTTCCCCCGATTTATTTACCTTATATATAATTATCTTTCAATTTCTTTTGTAATTTGTTTATGTAATAATATCTTTGCCCAGTTTCATTTATTATTTACAATAGTATTTATATGCATCATATTGTATTTTTAAGCTTTTAATGAAGTAAAACGACAGCAACAGATTTCAACCTACCATGTGAATAAAAAAACAAAATTATACTATGAATTTCTCATGTAACACAAATATACTTTTGCATCATTATTACTTGATATTGACTTTTATACATGTATTATTATCCGATAAAATACCAGGATATCCCATATAGAGAAGATCATTCGCATTTTATTGAAACGATTTTATAATACGTTTTCTGGTTTGCATTTTGAGATAAAACTTTGGCAACTCCAGAAAAGTCGTCTGATAATGTTTTCTTTTGATTGGAACGTAAAATAAAAGATTTACTTTGAAAATGTCTCCTAAAATTGATAGATGGCTCGAAGGTTACGTAACTGTGCTTTCCGTGGAGAAATGTTCTTATCAACTAATTATAAAGGGGTGTATAAAAATCTCGGTTATTGCATTTCAAAAAATAGTATTTATAATATATTTAATTTTAAAGGAAAAAAATATCTAGTTGAAAGTAAAAAGAATAACATGACCACGAAACCTCCTTCTAAGACTGTTCCCACACGCAGGCTACAATCAAGAAAGTGAAGTAAGTCTCTGAACCTAACAGAAAATCCGCCGACTCAAACATTCATTGCATCTAAATTAAGTATTGTCTTCCGGCATTGTAAGTAAAATCATTCATAAAGATTTAAAGTAAAAAAAAGGATGCTCTTAAATCTAAAGTTAATTTACTTTTGTCAGAACATATTGCTGAAAAAAAAATTGTAGAAAATTATATGAAAAAAACCTAATTGCTGAAATATGGGAATCTTGGGTAACACTCGTTGAGGCATGGGTATGTTCAAATGACTGTAATAAAAAAATCAATTCTCTGCTGCTCAACTGGCGTGAGTGACTGAACGAAATGGCTTCTTCAGTGCATAGAAATTGTCCAAAGGGATTTATAGAAGTTGCGGGATTTTGTTACAACGTCTAAGTAAAAGTCAAAGAAGTACTATAAAAATTTTTTTAAGTCAATTCCTACTGCGATCAACAAAGAAAATTTTATTTTAGCTACTTTTTATTAAATAGTTACAATTAATATAAATATGTATATACATAGGACAAACTCACAATATTAAGTGGTAATTAATTTTTATTCATTATCATTAAAGTATCGTATTGTCATCCAAAACAATCGTTTACCTATATAAAATTTCAATTCAACTGAATGCCTTAAAACGTGAGAAAAAACCTTTTCAAGTTTTGACCGAAGTTGCCAAAAGGGTCGCTAAGTCGCCAAAAGTGATGCCAACATGGCCATATTTGTAATTCTTTAAATAATTAGTTTCAATCAATTAATTTCTATTAATTATAATTAAATTATTGTATTGTCATTCGAAATAATCATGTAAATAAAACTTCAGCTCAATTGAGTGCTTTAAAATGTATTTCATTAACGATTGAAAATTCCACAAAGATAAATAAATAAATAAACAAATAAATATGTAGAGATTCTGAGCTAATAGTATGAATTGAAAAAGTCTCAAGTAAAGCCAAAATTAACTCATTCCACTATTAGCAGAGTGTTTTAGAACCAATTTTTGAAGAAGTTACAGCCTTATATGAAAAGGAAATTGCTTAAGTTGAGCTTTATATGGACAAAGCCGCTTATTTAGCAAAGAAAGTATCAGAAAAAGTAATAAAGTGTATCCCATTTAAAAAAATATCTCTAAAATCACCTGACGCTTCTCCAATGGACATTCGGTTGATTAAAACCAGCCTTAGAAAAACAGCACCCAAGAACACTGAACAAACTTTAAAAAAAGGTTCAAGTGGACTTGAGTAAAGTTGGCATGACAGTACAAAGAAAAAGTTTACTTTCATGAAATATTCAAACTAGAACTATTGTCAAGTATCTTGGCTATCACATAGTAGCAAATCGTTACAAAAATTAACTATCAAATCGTTCCTTGAAGTGCAAACGACCTTCTATATTACTATATTTTTTCTGTTGCAAATATTTAAAAAAGTAAATGACTATTATTACTAATCGTAAATGTACAGAAAAATAACAACAAAAAACTGTATGTTATAAGTTCTTATAAAGGGGGTTATTTTGACATGAGAAAGAATTCTATCCTTCGAATTATACAAGCAAACGGGGTTATATGTATGAGCAAACGTATACGTTAATAAAAGGGTACTTCAATAAAAATGGTCAAAAACCCCTGCAACTCAGTAAATGCGGATACAATCAAATCAATGCAGATATAATCAATAGAAGCTACTGCGTTGGAAATCTGTTAATAAACTGCTTCTAGAAAATTCTTCCATTAACCCTTAAGATATCCAACTACCCTAAAATCATGAATTTTTTTCAAAAATTGACAATTTTTTTTATGAATTTATTTTACATACCGTCTTATTAGCTTTGTAAAAATACTAAATATTTTATTTTCCATTCACTGGAACAAAAACTACAAGTGTTTTAGTAAAAGCAGATGCCAGAACGTTACATAAGTTGTCGAACTTTAAAATGCGTTTTACTCGAAATGTGTTTTTTTTTCGGAAAATTTAAACGAGGACACCTATTACTCAAAAAGTTTTTAAAATAATTTGCCGAAATTTTTTGCGTATGTTTTGTATAACAGTAGAAGTGTTTTAACCTTCAGATTTATCAGATTAGTTATTTATGTGAATATAATCCCTGTTTTTTTAAGCAATTTCATATAATAGTTAAGATAAAGTGCTCTAGTTTTGATAAAAATTAAAATATCTCTTTTCCTGAAGGTCATTTCAAAAATGAATAACATAGACACACATCAAAACTGAAAATTTGAGAATTTGTTCATGAATCTTTTGTACAGTTTAGACCCCATTTATGTAATTTTTTGAATATTTTTACCGATTTTTTGCCAATTTAGTAGTAATAATTTCTTTTTCTCTTCTTAATTTTAGCTTTTTTTTAATGTACAAAATAAATCTAAAAACCATAAAAAAATTTCTCTCTATATATTTTTTAAAAATTTTGTCGCAAGTAATCGGACACTTTAAGAGACCATACGATTGATAAGAATAAATATTTGTTTGTACCAATTTTTTTCGTGTGCTTAGATGTAAAATAAATAAAAATCTTAAGATAAAAAAATAACAATAAGAATTTTTTTTTTCAAATTTTTTTACGGTGAAATACAATGGAATGTTTCCACAGAATAAATTGTCATTATCAAGCGTTTGTTTTAAGTTTGTTCAAATAAACTTTATTACTGCACAAAATTATACTTACCAAATAATATAGGGCATGTGAGAAAATGCAGTAATATGTTATTACATACGGTGCAATAAACTGAAATAATGACGTAGTGCAGCTCACGAATGTTTTTATGACGTCATTTGATTTGACAGTTTTTACCTCTGAGCGTTCCTGTTTACGTCATAGCGTTCTAGTTCGACATTCTGTGCAAGAATGCAGGTTAGATTATAATTAAATACAACACTCACCCGTTTCAAAATGGTGATAAATGTTTTCTTTAGTCGTGAAAAGGAGATAAACAGATTCAATTCAAATGAATTTTTAAATTTGTTTCTGAAATTTTTACCTAAAATTATGATCCCCCCTCTAGTTTTCATGAGAAGATTTCGTGAAATTCGCAAGCTTGCAGAAAAACATCATTACATTATTTTCAACTGGCTGAAATTTTCAGCTGTACAAGGAATTATGTGTGATTTTAAAAATAATATTTTATTCCTTAATTAAAATATAAATCCAAGAAATCTAGAGTTTGTAAAACTGTTTTAAGGACATTTTGAAAAAGGTTATTCTAAGTTAATTTTTTGCCGAAATATTGTATTTAAATAATTTTTTTTTTGTCAAAATGTCCTTAAAACAGTTTTATACATGTATTCTAATCTAAGTGACACTAAATATCATGAAAATTATCCATTTATGTGCTTCTGAATATAATCCCTGAATATAAAATCACGGTTCTGAACGTAGTCGGATACCTTAAATTTTAATTCAAATAATTTCTGTTTCATTACTCTAATAATCATTACATAATTATTGTTGCAATAGAAAATCAAATAACTCAAAACAGAATAAAATAACATTAGAAAAAGTAATTTAGTGTGAAAATAATTTTTCATTACTCTTAAATTATAACATTACAATGATCATATTTTCTGATTTATTATGTTTTTTTCTATGTATGTGCACAACAAGTTCAATGTGCAATAGATAATTATATATTTTTTGCATTCGGTTAATTTTATTTTGAATGATATACGTATAAGTCTCTACCACTTTTCAGAATAAATAGAGATGAATTACATAAGAAGTTTTATTTCATTCAATGAACCCTATCAATGAATCTTCTTGACGTAACTGAAGAATGGGCAAATTAACCTTACAAAATAACATTTCCATTTCAAATGTCATTTCCCTTTTGTATGATGTAAGTGACGCGTAAAATGAAAAAAACCAATTTTCGTTATTTTAATAAAAAAAAGAGCAGTTGACATTGAGGTACAATAAAAACACAACCCGTTCAATGCTTTCTTCTCTGTTTTACTTTTTTAAAAAAGAAATTTCTGTGTTCAAACGGATAAGTGATTAAGCCTGACCTACATGAATATCCCATCACACCAAAACACAAATATTTTGAAATACCTTTTTACCTTTAATATAAAAGATCGTCAGTTGTACACAAATTCATTCAAGTCGATTCAGTTTCGATTTAGTTCGATTAAAAATAGAAACTTATTGCTCCTTACGATCTCTTTCCAAAAATAGGAAACATGAAGTCCATTACTGCAACCTTATTTGTTGTCTCTTTGATTGTCGCTCTCCAGTGCTGCTCTGGAACAGATGCAATAGAGTCAAGGCATCATCATCATGGACACCATGACCATCATGATCATGATCATCATGATCATCATCATGACCATCACGATCACCATCACCATGACCACCATGATCATCATCATCATGACCATCATGATCATCATCACCATGGGCATCACCATCATTAAATGAATAAGCTTTTACAGCATTAGAATCTAAGAAGTGTTTCTATCCAGGAGTATATTTTGAAAATTATAAAGAATTTTGTATTTCTTACATAATTATTTTCCGTTTGTAATATTATTATACATATATGGAATATTTTTAAATATTTTGCAATAGATTGTGTTTAAAGCTTAAAGAAAGAACAAGCGTTCTTTGATGTTTTTATATACTATGGCCTTGAAACAATATTTTAAAAACAAAGAGCAAGGAGTAAATGCTCTTTTATCATCACAATTTTAAAGTTTTATCATTTGACGTTTAAAAAATCATTAAGGGAATATATCAGAATATACTTGATATGAATTCATGTTCACATTTATGAGATGTAAAAATATCTTAAAAATTATTTTTATGCTGATGAAATTTACAGAAACTACTTTACTATAAAAATTAAAGAGAATGAAAAAGTTTTAACATTTTTATCATGTAACACTTCTTTTATTTTCACTTATGTTTCTGTTGATGTTCGTAATTATATAGCAGTTATGTATTTTATTTCTTCTTAATTGTAAGGTTATCTCATTTATAAACTTTTATTTTTTTTTTGAAAATTTTAAGTATTTATATATTTGTTTCCTCTCAACTGTTATGAAAAATCATTTTGTTTTCTGTAACTGTGTTGTTATGTGTTTAAGATAAAGGAATAAATATACATTTTAGTAACTCTCTTGTGACTATATAAATTTCTAATTACAAAGATGAACACTTGTTAATATTCTCTTAAAATTCTTTTAAACTTTTGAACAGATGTCAACTTTTATTGACAGATAAAATTACTTTCTGTATTATAAAACAAGTTCGTGTTTTCACCTATTTAAGAGATTCAAATGAAGCTTTTATTTTTCAACTGCATTATATTTGGAGAGCATATCTGAAAAGAAAGTTCAAGATATTTCTGAAAAACCAGTTTTATTTTATTTAATTAACATTTTATTAGATATTGAGGAAAACGTACAGGAAAATAATAACTTCAAAGGCTTATCGCAAATTTCTCAATAAATTACCGATAAAATTCTTAAAATCCTGAAAAAATTTAGAACTTGTTAATAGTAGTCCTTTATATAACTGTCTTTCAACTTTTCAATAAATCCAAGAGATTTTTTTTTAAATTTTCGAAAGAAAAATAACGACAATTAAAATGAATTATATTTATATAATTCAAATATATTCACAAAACGTATAAGAATTTATAAAATAAGGAGAGTAAATATGTTCGACAGTTCTAAAATGGCCAGATAAATTTCCTTAAAACTAACGAAGATTCCTTAAGGTTTAAAAAATGTCACAACACAATATTACTTGATAAATATATATCTTTAACCTAGGATATACGTTGTGTGTGTGAAAACTATATACAAAAATAATTCATGTTTTGACCTTTTGCATGCGTAAAGGTAGGGAATATGTATGATTTGCATTTAGGTTGATTAAAACCAATTTATTTCTGGTACGCAGCACACGGATATCACATCACAGGAATAATAACTACATAACGGATATTATACAGACAGACACGCGCGCACAGGTACAACAAAAAACAGAAGATGGATTGGCATCTTAACATCAATACCACACTAGGTGGCGTTATAAGTTCAGTTACAGTCATGGGGACTGTTACAATGTGTATAATCCTGTAATTAAAAGATGGGTCAAGTTCAGTGGTCTTTAAATTTTTTCAACTCATGGAACTTGAAGATGCTTCAGTGGAACCCCTAGAACTAAAAAATGTTTTCATGGAATCCCAATCCATACACATACTTCGAAGAATATATCTCAAAACACACACAATATTTAAAGTAGATCAACATTTTATAGGCACTTTATGCAAAGGCAATTAATAAAAAAGTATTGCATTTACATAAAGTGCCTAAGTTGACTAATCTAATCTAATTTTTTTAATAAAATTGACTCATTAATAATATTGATTTCTGATTCAAGTGTCACCTGCCCATTATATTTAGTAACTAGAATATATACTAGTATTTTTTACACAAACTATCGAAGTCTATGTCTATTGGGATTAAATACAATGGTATATATTATGAGTTTAATTTGTTTTTATATTTTGTTTTTGTTGCCACTTACGTTGAGAAATATATTTCACTTAAACACACTGTTCTGAATGGCATTAAAATGTTTATATCTGTGTGAGAAATCCAGTGCGTTTTGCATGAATTTGCAACCTAAAATTTAGAAGCTGTTCTCGTTTAAACTTAAATTTTAACATCAACTCTTTCGATATGTTGTTCCCTTTCCTTCATTATAGATGTTGTTTCCTGAAAGTGTAAAAAGGTGCATTTTCCATTAGAAAACTATTTAGTTTTGCAAGACATTGTGCTAACGAATATAAAATTATCTCATGGAACCAGAGATGGTCAAAAATAGAATACTCACAATCTAGTAGGAAGTATATATATAGATAGAAAGTTTTAATTTTCTTTTATTATAATATAATAAAAGATTAAATAGCGTTGCAAAATAAAGTTATTACATATAAATAAAATTTTCAGTTTTAATTTATAGAAAATGAGATTTAGATACTTGTAACTATACAAACTTCACAGAGAACGGGAATCCCTTTTGCATACATAATTATTTCCTCTCGTTTTTATTTTTTGTGTGTGTGACTTGTGGAACCCCAGGGTTCCGTGGAACACAGTTTGAAGACCACTGGTCTAGTTTATAATTGTATTTCAACAGAATTTTCTATTTAAGAAGTGACTTGATCTATTTTTTACTGACAGTTTCAAAAAGAATTATTTTTCACAAAAATATCTTAATCTTGAATGCGATTGAAAATTTTGAGTTTAATGTCATTAAAAAATTAGATTCATTAACTGAAGATTGTATTAAAATTCGATTAAAAGTTAAGAGGGGGCACAGTACGATTCAATCGATGAAAATAGGTTTAAAAATCAAATCTAATTTTTTTAGTCTAAATTATTTTTTATATACTTTTCTACAAACTCACAAAATTTGAAAGCTCTAAGTTTAAAAAACGCAGAGCTATGATAACTTTTATGTTTGTTTTTATTCGCATTCCAATGATAAATCAAAATTTTAAACTGATTTATCTCAGATAGATATTTACTCTCAGCTTTTTTTCTGCTGTGCTTAATACTTGGAATTTTTTTTCACTTGTTGCTAATAGTACATTGAACAAAAGTTGGTATGCATTTTTCAATCAAAGCAATACTTAATTTTTAAAAAATAATTGGAATTATAATTTACACATTTTTTTAAGTAAGTTTCAACAAGCATTCATAAAAAGAAGTACTCTACGAATACCAATCATGTTGTCACAAAACCCATATCAACTTTTATTATACTTGTAAATCAAATTTCATATATGTACGTCAATTTTTGTAGGAGGAGTAGCATTTTAAAATCACTTTATAAGTTTCAAGTTTTCCCTTAAAAAATTGAATGGTTAGCTTTTTATGAAATTTCGAGCACAAAAACTGTTTTACATCATACGTACACATTGGGATCAACCAAAAATATTATGAAAATCATTAAATTTAAAAAATATTGTGTAAATCGTACTATGTTCCATTACTTTAGGCATCGAAAGATATCATCGAACAATGCTTAAAAGGATGAATGAAGAATAGTGCACACAATGCAAAACAAATAGTGACAATGCAAAAACAAAAATTTCGAAAACACATTAAAGAAATAGTAGCTAATAGGACATTAGTTAGAAAATAAGTAAGCGTGATTTCTTAAAAGCCTTTTAAAAATGAGTAATTATTCATATCATTTGTTATCAAATCATTCGATTCTATAAAAAAATATACAACATTATTAAAAGAATTTTATGATTCCGAGAAACTATTATTAAACTGAAAAAGAACTCCAAGGGTTTTATCAAAAAATGGTTAATAGACCATTATTAGTTAGAATAAAGGAAACGCGAATTATTGATAAGGCTCTGAGAGAAAAAAAAAGGGGGGGGGGGGTAGAAAATAAAAAATCAATTATTGCTGTGGAAAAAGTAACTAGAAACTGCGATAATTCGCACTATTTGGAAGCCTACTGTGGATTGCTACCCGTCACCTCGATTCGAGGAGGTTGCTATACATAATAAAATATAAATTTTAGTTTAAAAAAACTAAAAAACGCCATTTTATAGTTAATTGAACTAAATTGTAACTTAATCTTTTTAATCTGGAACTAGTCGCCAAATCTAGAAATGGGATCTTAAATTAGTCGCCAGATGCTTTGATCTTGTAAAGTGTGGTAAAAATTGAGTTCAACGATTCCGTTACATACAAGTGAATCTTATAAAAGGGTGTTAAAAAGAAAACAACGCAGTTGATTCAAATTTAAATATTGTTCCTTGATATAAATATGTTCCTTGAAGTTATTTTAATATATCTATTAACGTAGGAAATTATTTCCTTTCATACTATTATCGTCTGCTCTGATTTAATAATTTGTCTAATTCTAATTCTTCTTACCGTTTATTTTATTTGCTGATATTTAATCTTTTGGTATTATAAATTTTGTTTCAAAAGTTAGTATCCTTTTCATCATGAATCTCGCTATAAGAATTAGGAGTTGATTGCTTGAATTCAAATTGAATGTGTGTTTTTGCAGGACTACGAACCGAAACTGAGCCGAAAACATGAACTAAACCGAAAAAAAATATCGGTTTATTTCAGTTCGATATATCTTTAGTCACTTTGCTATTGTGAAACCAACTATTATCAATATTTCTAATTTAATGTCAACCATATAATTTTCATCATTACATGCACATCGCTTCTCGATTTCCAGTTTCGATGTTCACAAGTACTTTTCTGTTTCAGTTTCACATGAAGCTACTTATATATAGAAGGCAGATTCATAATTCATTTAAATGAACTTGAATTATGGAGGATTTTTTTTAAAAAGAAAATATCACAGCCTGTGTGTGTGAGAGAGAGAGAAAGAGTTATATTTTGGATAACAATACCAATGCTCGCGCAATTTGTTTATGATAGAATTATATGTTTTATTTATGATAAAATTATATTTTTTGTTTATGATAGAATTATATTTTTAGTTCTAATAAGAATATAATAAAATAAAATTATTCATTCGGAACTGAACCGAAAACTGTTATTTTTGGCAGAACGAAAACTGAAAACAAGAAATAAGAGCTGCATATATTATTTTTAACTTATAGCACTATTTGCATCTTTAAGCTTCTTTAGCATAAAATTTGTGGCTAATGTCTGCTGTGAACAGATTGCGATCGTGACGGTAGTGTGCTTCAGCAGTTGTTCTTACTGGTACTATACGTGAGTATTTCATTTAAAGAAAAATAACTTTTCAGAGAACTGAATTCTTAGAAAAAAAATTTTGATCAGAAAAAATTTCTAAATATAATAGACACAAAAATTAAGTCCCGGAATCAGTTATTTTTATCCCGGGACTGCAAACCCTAGTTCTCAAGTGTGAATATTTGCTCTTGTTTGTTACGTCCTAGACTAAATTAAAAAGTTTATTCTATTTCGAATTGATTATTTGCACCATACTTCGAACACTGAACCTCCCGTTGGTGTGGTGTGGTAGTTAGGAGAGGGGGGTGCCAGCTCAGGTGTCGTCCACGTCACTTGACCATGGTTCAAAATTATGTGGTCCGTCGCCAAAAGCCCTCGTGTAACTGAACAGTGCGACGTTAATATTCACTCACTCAAACTCGAACACTGAACCACTGAGGCAAAACTGATCAGTCAGTAACAAAAGGGATTCCTCAACGCCATTGTTGTAAATACATTCCAAATTCCGGGTGGTTATAATTAAAGTTACGCTATTCAGAGGCCTGTAGAACCTACTCTGCTTATGGCCTCACAGGACCCTTAAATTTCATTTTTTTTCAATGTTTTGGTAAAAAATGTATGTTAAAGCCTCAACTTTTGTGAGCATTTTGCTACCAACAATTTGTTCATACTGTGAAAATTTCCGAAGTTATTGAGAAATAACTAGTAACACGTAAACAAAAACTTACATCTACCACGCCCACTTTTGACAGCTGTCAGATCACATTCCAAACATTTTAATATTTCGCCGATTAGTTTTATTAAAAGAGCCACTCCTAATATCAAATTGATTTCGGGAGTAGCATAACTGCAACTCAACTTTTAACTTCGTTTTATCTAAGCGGGATTGTTTATTTAACATTTCGATTTTGGATTAGCATTCTTTTTCATTTGTTATTGAAAGCTTTTGAACATGTATGTTTCATTGAAAAAAACTTCATCTGGAAAGAGACCAAAGAAGAAATGTTTTCTAGGAAACATGTATCGGAAGAAATCTGTGTCAGAAAAAGGTAATATTTCTTTCGAAAGTGTTTCGCCAAACGTAAGTTCATCTGCGAAAAAATTAAGTCCTGTTAAAGTTAAGAGTCCTGTGACCCCGTATCGGATTTTGATAAAACTTGGAATATGTGCTATATGGTCCATGGGGAAAAGATTTCTACAAAAATAATAATAATAATAAAAATTAGTACAAATTTTGACCACCGGGTGGCTTTTATCGAATATTCCTTATTGAAATCCGTAAAACCTCCATATAAACTTGCAGCCATAGCCAGAGAAGCATTCAGCGCGCGTTTGCCATCGTTAATCCTTCCTGCCTTACAGGAAAGACAATGTTTGCAAACCACTATCTTTATGCAAGATGGAGCAACTCCTCACATTGGACGCCAGGTCAAAACACTATCTAGTGCTAACTTTGGCGACAATCGTGATTATCCTGATATTTTCCGGGTGCCTGGCCTTCTCTCTCACCCGACTTAAATCCCTAGAATTTCTAGTTGTGGAGATTTCTAAAAGACCGTGTTTGTAGAGGAGGAATTAGGACTTTATCTGATTTGAAAGCCAGCAATATGAGCCATGTGGCTGAAATCCCTCGTGAGTTGCTTCGCGCTACCATTGAAAACGCTATAATGCGCTTTCAAGACGTTATTGATGCCAATGGAGCACATATTGAGTATATTCTGTAATTGAGTATATTTTAACGAATCTAACATATTTGTTGTCCTTCTTTGGGCACCACATTTCCTCCTAGTGGTCAAAACTTGAACTATTTTTTTATTGCAGAAACTTTTTCCACATGGTCCACATAGCATATATTCCCTGTTTCATCAAAACCAGATAAGCAGAACGAATTCTACAGGCCTTTGAATAGTGTAATTTTCATTATAACCGCCCGGTATTTCTCTATTCTTTGATCACTTAAATGAATCAATGGTCATCGAAGACTTATGAGCTCAATGTACCTCTGAATATTCTAAAACCCTCTTTTTACGAAGCTTCAAATTGAATGAATGCATTTAAGAAAAGCCTCATTTCAATATCTATGGGTGGTTGAAAGAAAGAGATATACGACGAGATGATGGGCTTCCTGATGATGAAAGGCTGTCTAGGGATTTTAATATCGTGAGAGGCAACGAACTTCTGGAATTTATGCAAAATCCTGAAGCGGAGGTTGACAACAAGATGTCGCGATAAACTCCCCCGAGTTCTCCTAATCTTTTCATTCTAGGTTTTCTGTTCAATTTTTAAAAAGCTGTTTTTGTAAGCTCTCATATAGCTTTGCCAGGAAAGGATTTCCTTCAGATTTGGAGGGAGGAGGCTTAGATTACTATTCCTTATAGTTTTTGGTTTTCAAAATCGGGCTTTAAGAAGAAAAGTTTCGCCACATTCAAAAAAATTATTAATGTTACTGTCAACGAAGGATATATATGGAATTTTGTTAGCATACATTCTAAATGGGATTTTAATTCTCAATTTAAAGGATATCAAATCCATTCAGAATCATATGTGAAAAATTATCTAGTATTATGTATGCTAAAATTGTTTCTATTAATTTCAGACATGTTTTTCTTATATAGCACGTTACGAGAATCCTGCTACCCTCAAAAACAATAATTTTAATTTATTCTGAAAATTATGTATGTAAATCAAATATTACATTTTCTTAATTAGAGGTAGAAATATAATAAATAAAAAGATAACGATGCATATATTTTCCACACAATAATAGATAAATGGGAAAAAATATGTTATGAAATATAATGACAAATATATTATCTTAAGGATATTATTGATAAATAGATAACATGTTTGTGCTCTCTCTTAAAATATAAATTTCAAAAATACTAAATGGTTGTTACTGTTTAAAGTTAAATGAAACCTCTATTTCAACGCAATATCTAACGAATAATTTTCTAGTACTTGAAAGTTGAATCAAAATGCAAAATAGAATTGCATTCAATAATTAAAAATATGTGCATAAAATTCAAAAATATGTGTATATATTTAATCAAAATAAAATTTTTGAAGATTATATATATTTCTTGTAAAATTCCAAGTAATACTGTAAGCATAATCCATATATTAACTTATACCTACGAAATATATCTCTTATATCTACTTATATTACCATAATTTTATTTATACCGTTATAAATCTCCTATTTTATTTAAACCTTCATAAATGAATGTTGTAAACAAAATATATTTAAAAATTTGAAACTACACTAATAGTAAAATTCACATAAAGTATTTAATATTTTTCAATATAAAAAAGTTAAAAAAATAAATTTGAAACTGAAGTGTATATTCAAAATTAAAATTTTTTTCTTACATAAAAGAGAGATATGAGATTTGTTATACTTTTCATTTAATTCCCTTTTCCTTTAAAATATACTAGCGACTATTAGATTTAAATTAGATCAGTCTTGACTACTCATAAACTACAACTAATAAGTAAAGGAATACAAATGTAAATTTATCAACACACGTTCTTGAGGATGAGAGGTAAAAATTTTAGAACACATGAATTTTTAAAGTATTTTTTTTTGTGTATAATATTGCTTGTTCTACTAAGCCCTAAAAAAACATTTCTCACCAAAAAATTTCCATTAAATGTAATTAATCGAAAATGTTATATTTTAACTTATTGCAAGTTGAGTTAATTGGCTGTGTGGATAGCATTTGATACTTTTCTGGTTATTTCACCGATTTTTTAAAAATCTGTGCAAGAGATTTGTATTATTTATCATATTTTAAGATTATAGTTCTTTAATACTTGTACTGTATTTAATATGAGGAAAATGTGTGTTATTAGGTTATTAACATAGGCAAAAAAGATCACCTCCATTGCTCAAAACTCGATTTAAATGTAATAAAAAATCCTTTTTGTTTTCTTTCATAGACTTTCATGAATCTAGATCTGATTGACGTAACCCATAGCAGACAAAACTATTTTTCTACGTTTTATTTCCGCTTCAAAAAAGTTGCTTTCCTTCATATTATTTAAAAAGATTCGTTATACACTCATGTCCAAAATTAAGGTCATAAACATAAATTCTGTGGGAACTAACGAGATATTCAGTGCATTGCCATGAAATTTGGCACAGAGACATGTTACAATATGAGAAAGAATACTGTAACATAACAATATAGAAAAGATTTTAATTTTCAATTAAGATATAAGGTTTTATCAAAATGTGGGAAATCATGAATCAGATATAAAGCATTTACCTCGGGAAAAATGTGTGTTATATGGAGTGTGACCATTGTGAACTGCTATATAAGCCTCACACCGAGCTGCTACATTGTTTATTAGAGTATCAACAAGTATCTGGGGCAACAATGCCCATTTTCCAAAAGCAAGACTTTTATTCCCTAAGGGGTTCTGGGAGGAGAGCTATGCTGAGAAATGCCTTTTCTTATCCTATCTCAAACATATTTAATAGCATTCTAATCCGGAGACCTTGAGGGTCAATTCATACGGCGAATATCAGATCCTTCATGAAATTCATCAACAATGTGAGTTGTGTGTGGCCGTGCATTATCGTCCATAAAAATATAGTGCGGTCCCATAGCACCCAGAAAAACTTCACATACGCTTCAAGGATCTCATCCCTATAGCGCTATGAATTGAAAGTATTCGCATCGAAAACGTACATTGGTGCACGACTGCCCAACTTAATGCCACCACACACAAGGTTCCCTATTGAATCTCTCGATTTTTGTTAGGCAAGAGGGATGATAGAAAGCTTCAGTTTCTCTCCAGGTGAGGACTCGACAAGAACCACTTTGTCTGGTACATTTCGACTAATCTCTGAAAAGAACACGCCTATTCTTCTGGTATCCACGACTGAGGGTTTCAGCTCCACAATATCCGTTTTTTCCTGCTGGTTGCAGCCAAATGGACCGTACCAGACTGACGGTGGGCGTACAAGACTGACGACTGCTTGCCTGGTAATTCTTCTTCTAGACACAGCAGCAAGATCACGAGCAAGCTGAGGAGCCTTTGTACGCCTATGTCTTTGTGCGCTTAATGCCCAGTAGCGATCATATCCAAATATCAATGCTCTCTGTCGACCTCGGCCGATCTTACTGGTGACAGCACAAATTTTTTTTGGAATTGATTCCATTACCGGGAGACCATTTTCGGGTCACTTGTAGCCATTGAGGCACCTCCGCTTGAGATTGGCTAGCTTCAGTCCTGCCAACGGTTCTCAATCTCAAGAAATCATCTAAACGATTATGATAAGTCATTCTCACTGCAAACAGACTGACTTATTTGTTTCAATACAATATTCACAAAACTGGAAGCAAAATTTCCATATGCTTGAACTATCTCAATCCTTTAATTCTGCAAAAACTAACGCTAAAAACAACATCTTTTCCTAAGCTGAAGATTGATATTGTACTCGCGTGTTATATATCCGTTCTCCCAGTATATATAATATTAAGAGAATTACAAATACATCCATGTTGGCATCATTTTTGCGACTTGTGTCAAAACTTACAGCGCTCATTTTAAGTGAAGTTTTCTATACACTATTCTTTTGGGTGAAAATACGATAATTTAATTAAAATTAATTAACTGAAACCAATTATTCAAAGAATTACAGATACAGCCACGTTGGCTTCATTTTTAGCGATTTGGGTCAAAACTTCAAAAGATTTTTTTTCTCACGTCTTAGAGCATTCAGTTGAACTGAAATTTTATATACACGATTGTTTTGGAGGACAACACAATACTTTAATGATAATTAATAAAAATGAATTGCTACTTAATGCTATGATTCTGTCATATATATATATATATATATATATATTAATTGTAACTATTTAATAAAAAGTAACTAAAATAAAAAATTTTCTGCGTGAATGTAGGTAGGAATTGACTTAATTTTCTTTTTTACATTACTCAGCTTGTTTCTAATAAAGCTGCATTCCCATGATTTTGTAACTTTATTGATTTGATTTTGTAACTTTCACTTGTAATTTTCCCTTTCACTTATTTTTTTTATTTGTTTGTTTTACTTGCTTCTGTAAACACATACACACACATTATATACAACACTTGTGGTGTTATATACAGTGGTGGCCAAAATTGTGGACATTTTTTTAAAATTGTTAGGTTTTTTAAGTTTGTATGCTTATATAAAATGTTACGTTGCATAAAATGCTACGTATTTTATATCATTTTAAAGTGAATGTTCTACTAAATTCAATACAAAAAACAAAATTCAAATATTTGCAACGAATAAAAAGTTATGCTGTAATAACTGTCGATATACATTATTTACTGATGATAGCAGTGAGTTATCAGAACTTATTGAGATTGCCTTTAATCTTTATTACAGCTTCCCATCGATGTTTCATTGAGTTGAAAACAGTTTTAAGCTCTTCCTTAGTTATTACATGATGACAGGAAACAATTATATCCTCAATTAGTTCCTTTTTATTTCATGGGTATCTCATACGGACAAGAGTTTTCAAACGGTGCCGCAAGTTTTCGATAGTATTGAGGTCAGGACTGTTTTCTGGTCAGGATTACAATGATGTTTAGTCGAAAAGTAATGACATCAAATAAAAGAGTAAATTGGACACATGTGTGACGAGAAAGTGGTATTTCCTTTGTTAAAATTACATAACAGGTGGGTAGTTTGGTGACTACATCTGGAGATTGAGAGTTTTGTTTACGATGTCAGGAGACAAATTTAATAAAAAAAGCAGGAAAAGGTCGAAAAAGATGCACCACATCTGTTAATGACAGAAGAACAAAAATACTATGTTTCAGAGATAAAGGAATTTCATGTATATCCATCAGAAGTGATCTGAGTGATGCTGGTGTTTCTTTCAGTTCAAAAACAATCAGGAGTAGATTAGTAGATATAAGACTAAAAGGCAGAATTTCAAGAAAAAAAGCCGTGTCTCAACTTACAGCAGTGCTAAAAGGGACTTCAGTGGGCATTGGAACACATTAATTGGACAAATGATTATCGGTCACAAGCTATATAGAGGGACAAATGTAAAATATCATTTTTCGGTAGTGATAGCCAAAAATATATAAGCCGTAAAAAAGCAGAAATGCTACATTCTAACTATATCCAGGCAACTGCGAAAGTACCCACATAGTTTTATCACTTAGTAGTGAATTTTAGCAGATGGTTTCGGTTGCCTTCATATCATCGATGGGACACTGACTGTCATAAAATACATTGCCACCATTCTAAAACCCAAACTTCTGCCTTAGATCAGGGATCTATTTACCAACAATGTTTCATTTATTTTTCAGCAAGATTCTGCTCTTTGCCACAAAATAATGTAATTGAAAGACTGGTACGGTTCTAAGATCATTAAGTTATTGTCTTGGCCAGGAAACAGTCCTGACCTCAATCATATCGAAAACTTGCGGCAACGTTTAAAAACTCTTGTCCGAATGAGATACCCATGAAATAAAGAGGAACTAATTAAGGATATAATTGTTTCCTGGCATCATGTAATAACTAAGAAAGAGTTTAAAACAATTTTCAGCTCAATGAAACATGTATGTGAAGTTCTATTACAGAATAAAGGCAACCTCACTAAACAATGATAACTCACTGCTATCATGAGTATCTAATGAATATAATGAGTATCGACAATTATTACAGCATAGCTTTTTATGCGTTGCAAATATTTGAATTTTATTTTTTGTACTGAATTTAGTATTAAATTTCCTTTAAAATGATATAACATACTGTAACGTCTTGAGTAAGTAACAAACAAAAAATTGTCATAGCTTAATTTTAAAATAAAAGAAGTATTTATTTGCTTCTTAGGTTACTATATTGATGAAGCAATAAAGTCCAAGTTATATGCCATGCCGGTGCAGTCAGTCTATCTCACGGGAGTTCAATCCTTTTTCCCGAAGTCACTCGCTCATCTCTTTACTCTATTCATTCCAATTCTCCAACGCCATTGGCGTTCATCATCTCTCATTTCTATTCTCCACCGTCCAAGTCTCTACTCAAGCTATCTCCATCCAGGGCTCTCCTCTCGTCTCCTAAGAAAGAACCCTTTTAAACACCAGGGAGGGTCCACACCACACCCCTCGTCTCTTCTCATTCTTGGGCCACAAAAAGCTGCCCTCTTCCCCGGGCCATATTCGCGTCCTATTTGTGCTGCAAACACAAATAAATACATAACCGGTCAGTCTGGAATGTAAAGGCGCCAGTTGTCTCGTGAAACATCTGGCACTTTATTCATCCCCTCACATTGGTTTCATAAACCCATTCTCTCGGCAGCTGTCGTGACGACCGGGTTCTTCTCATGCAGGCTTCTCCTACTGTCAATAGAGTTCCGGCTCTCTTTGGCCATTATGATTGTCAGACTGAGTTCGTCGTTTGCCCGAGGTCGGAAAATAAACAATGACCCCATGGCCACGTGCATTTGTCACTTAACATCTGTTCGGAGCCATAAAACATAAGAGTGAAAAGAGGGGCGGGGTTCACCCCAATCGAAGACATCACAATACTTAGGATTTTGTGCAACGTAAAATTTTCTATAAGCTTACAAACTTAAAAACCTAACAATTTAAAAAAGTGTCCACAATTTTGGCCACCACTGTATATACCGTATTCACTCAAATCAAAGCCGCAAACCGAATTCTCAACACATTTTTGTAAAAAAAAAAGGCTGTCATCGATTCTAAACCACACCCTCAATTCTCTACGCGTTTTTGAGAACAATAAAATATTGTCTAAAAAGTTGCATAAATAACCGATACTTATAATAATAAAAACTGATGAGAAATAATAAGTTAATTTATTTTACCAATATTAAAAACTTTCAAATACGAGAACGTACATACACGAACCTATACTTACACTAACCATCAGTATCATGTTTCGAAAATGATTCGTCAATCCCATTGTCACAGCTGACGTCTGAATTGGGGAAGATGTCGCTATTTTTCCGCACGGTGTCGTCTTTCGTGCCATCCAATGCATTTCTTATGCAACATTTTTTTAAAAAAAATGTTTTATATAAGAAGGTAAAAGTTATTAAAGACAGTTGAACAAGCAATAATTATATCACATTATTTACGAGCAAAAATAATAATAATAATATAAGTTCGTAATAATTAACAAGTAAAAATTATATCATTTTGTTTACGCCATCAACGCATATTTGTTTAATCAGTGTCAAATTTTTAGTGACTGCTGCTCTGCTTCCGTTTTTTTTTTCTGCACATAAAATTGCCTATATTTTTCATACCTGCGTCGCAGTGATCTCCATCATGATACTACTACCGGTATCTTTGATATTTAGGTGATTAAAAGAAAGAGCATATACAAAAAAAAAAAAATCCTAAATACGAGCAGATAACGATGTTTACGATAGGCTTAATACTGGAGATAAACTGAGGAAGGTGGTAAGTCATCGATGCTAGTGGCCAGAAAGGAGGGTTACATTTTTCCTTTTGAAAGGAATGAAAACTCAACCAGCTTTTACTCAACCAACAAATGTTTTGCCTTCGATTCTAAGCCGCACTCGATTTTCAGTGACATAAACACAGGAAATAGTGTTGCTTAGATTCGAGTAAATATGATATATGTTAAAACTCGCTGAGATTTTTAATTGATGATTTTTTTACTATTCTGATTTTGTAGTAGTGTTGCAAAAGATGAGAAGGTTTGACGGTTTTTGATATCTTCATTTTATTATTTAGGTAGACAAAACACACTCACACACATAGAACAAAGAACTAATAACAAAAGACGATGGGGAAAACGGTTACATAGTGAAAAGAGCATCGGCCGGCGAATTTTCTCGGAAGTGTTTATACAAAGCGGCAACCGGAGGCTCAAAAACTCACATGATTTTTGAAGGCGCCTCTTCTGATTGGTCCAGATAATCGGATGATGTTTTTATGTTATTCTTTATTTGAATACACTGAGATTTTCATTTCAAAGAGATAAAGTTATAACATATCTGTTATGCGGGTAATTAACAGTTACTTATTTATGCAAAGTCCTGGAAGATCTGGAGCATTAAAAATTAAAAACTTGAAAGATGGCATTAACGCAGTGTTTCTCAAACTTTGGGTCGTACTCCCTAGGGGGCGTGATTACCCTATGAGGGGAGCGCGAGCGTATCGAAAAGTTGAAAATAAAACTTTATTTTAAAATATTACTAATTTGCTGAAAGGTAGCAAAACAAAATACATTCTAACATAGTAAAAAATAAAATACGCCTTTATACTGATGTAATATATTTAAAAATGTATCAGTACTGCACACTGTATTTGATAATTATTCAACAATACCAAGTTAAGAACAGTTTTACAATTTCCAGTGATCTCATGGGTTTGTCATACATAAAATTATGTAAAAAATTTAATTTTTATCTTGATAATTGTACGGATTCTAGATTTGTAGATTTATGTCAAAGTACAGTATTATTAAATTCAATACATTGTTATTGTTTATAGGGGGACGCGAAGAAAATTATGATTGAAAATTGGATCGCAAGTATTGAAAGTTTGAAAAGCACTGCATTAACGTGAATTATTACATGTATGTGTTTTAATTTTTTTTACCATAGAAATAAAAAGCAGTTAATAGTAAAAGACAGACAGAAGCACCTAAGTCGAGATACATATCAAGAACTTTCGCGATTCAAAATAGGAGCATATTTAAAATGCTTCATATCAAGAAAAAGGAAAAATTAACACTACAGAAAAGAATACTGGCAGAAGACCAATGAGTAAAACCAAGTTCCGCATTATATTCTGGGACATACTTTAATTTAAAGCTATAATGTCAAAAGAGATTGCGTTATCATCGCCTTGAGCATCAAGCGAGTCAGTATTGCTTACTTATCTCCATCGACACATATTGCCTAAAATAATCACAGATACATTCCAAGGACACCAAACGATGGTGGTGAGTTCGGTTTCCCACGAAATGATTAGTTGATTCAGCTTGTTGTGACTGAATAGATGTCTGGAAATGTAACAGATGTCAATTCTAAATATAAATCGTCTACGCTTTTCACACGCAATCAATTCATACCCCCTCTTTCTCATCCCATCTTCGTAAACTAATCTACCAAGCACACATGCCTATCACGTTCTATCTGTACTAGGTGAATCAACACAAAGGATATAGTTGACGCTTCTAAAATAGCCAACTAGTTGATCGAAAATAGACTAAGTTTGTTCAGCATTCAGCATAGAAGTATTTATAGAATGAATAAGAAATTGTTCCAAATAAGCAACGTGTGATGTGAAGTTTAATAAAATTAAAAGAATTAAATTCTCAAAGAAAGTGTTGCATCAGTTTTATCCAGATATCGATACGAAAGAGCCTACAAAACAAGCTGTACCTGTAAGATTACTTATCTTATTTAATATTTTTTCTTCCTTCTACATTCACAAATGTAAAGTATTGAATTCGTGAAAACATAATGCGTTTAGAATTATAAAAAAATAGGATAATTATGTCAGATAAAAATGATGAAGAAAAAAATTGTGATGGTCACACAACAAACTAGTTTCATTTTTTCCCCTTCAGAGATTAAAATGTTGCGGAGGTTTTTGATAAAGTTATATATTTGTAAAGTTTATAAATAGATATGTAATTTATTATAGAGATATCTAATAACCATATGTAAGAAAAGTTCTTGTTCTGAACAAACTTGAAGCTTAAATATTTCTAAATTATTATTTTTTAAAGCTAATTACATTTTAGGTCTTAAGCATTTGTTATTCTTAGAATTTTAAATGCATGACAGTCACAAATGTAAAAATGCTGGGGAAATAATGAGTTTAAAGGTCAATAAAAATAAATGAAATGTATAAAATATTGTACTCATTGTTATACACGTTATTAAAATATTTTGAAATAAAAAATTTATCCTAAGTTGTACAGCAGAAAGTAAATGTATTAAATTTTAATATAATGTGTAAAATTACAATATATATACATGTATGTGTACATTTAGAAAATAGCTTGTGTATATCATGTGAATAAAACTTACAACGAAAGTTTTTTACTATCCCTCATTCTATTTTTAAAAAAATCATTAAATCAAGATTGATATTCCTTACTTCCTTTTCATTTGAGGCACCATCGTTTTTTCCTTAATGGGATTATTTTATCGTACAGTCTCATTTATTGCTAGTCTGTTTCTTTCACTTTAAAGAACCCAGTGATAATCTCAACTAACAGCTAGTATTTTAGCTGTTTATTTAAAAGAAGCTCATTTTCCTTTTATGAATTTTCCAACAGTGATTTCTCCAAAAGAGTTAAATAATTCGCTAAATAATGCAGATAGATTGTAAGCTTTTCTACTCCTCCCATCGCCAACAAAAGATGATTCCGCTAGTTGCTCAGTGTGAACGCAATCCAAAATAGCAAAAAGTTGAAACCAATTCAGTCAAATAAACTGTGTTTCCTCTTGTGAAATAGCCTAAGTTTCATTGGCGATTGAGATTGATGTAATATTTCGTGAATACTAGATTCATTTATTATATTCAACCTTTAAAACCAAATCAGTGTCAGTCGTAACGATTTAATTGCCTCGTGGGAAAACACCCTAAGTCACAGTATGATGATGAGATACTGTGACTTAGGATGAGAGAGGGAGAGATAGATATATATATATATACAATGAGATAGGTTAATATTGCGCAGACATTATATTTTTGTAATATGTTCCAGAAATAATCATTTTCGCTAAAGAAGTTTATAGGTTGCTGGTGCTTCAATGAGTTTAAGATACCCCAAAAGAAGACGAGTGGGTTTTATTATTTCTTATTCCTTCACAATTTGATCTTAGACTTTTAAATATTAGCTCCTCTGACATTGAATGGAATGCAATCCTAGATTCCATACTCAATATTGTTCTTCTTGATGGGTGTCATCACTCCATTGACGGTAAAATCACTTCATTTGCTGAAACTACTTACGAATACTTTTTACATTTATGATAAATTGAGCATCAGGACGTGTATTCAAAGAATTTTAAAAGTTTAAATCTAGTTAGAATATCTTTGGTATGCAGAGTTTGCCACAGTATTATGATGACATATATCGAAGTTATAGAATGCCTTAAAATGTTTTCATAGTTGGTATTTTTTTCATTTTAAAGGTGTCAGTAAGATATAGTTAAGGTAAAAAAATATAAATTGGGTGCAATTTAGATACATTTAATTATAAACATGGAAATAATTTTCTTAGAATTCGTTGCTAAGTATATGCTTGTTAATAAAAGCACGCATGTGCTTAAAATTATTTCTATTGATTATTCCGATCACTATTGAGAACTCTCTTAAGATTTCCTTCATTTTGTCGTTTTTTTATCAACCTTATTCAATATCAGCTTTTAATTAGTTCCAAAATTTTGAAAGACAGATATTAAAAAAAGGACAATAAGATATCAACACATAATCTTCGACAATATCATTTCAAGGGGAAAATGTAATAACTGAAATAATCTGAAATTAAACACTTTGCTCAATTTAGAATTTAGTAATTTAAGCATGCCGTGTTTCTTATTATGATTATTATCAGACACTTTGCTAATTCATTCATATTTCTATTAAAAGAAAATTTATATGACGAAATATTTAGAAAAGTAATCTTAGTAAAGTAAATTTTTATATTTGATACATAACTATCTTCTTAAATTCTAAAAAATACACTCAATTTCTTAACAGTTTAGACGTTAGAAGTTTCAAATCCGTATTATCTTTAATTTTTTTTAAATAAATGGAAATAAAGAAGTGACATATTTACTACTAAGTAAATATGCTTCAGAAAAGTGCTTGCAACAAATAACATAAAAGAAATCGCAAGAAATAGGTACTCATGCATTGAAAATGTAATTTTAAAAAAGTGGAAGAGGAAGGATCTGTAGATTAGTTGACTAGGTCTATTGGAGGGGGGATGGAATGGGCAAAGGACATATCTGGACAGGTTGCGCCAAATACTCTTTAGAATCCAAATAAATAAATAAATAATAAAAAAATGAGTATGTGACCTAAATTCTAAATGGAAGCAAGAAAGGAAAGGGAAGGAATGACAAGTAAAGTCGAAAAGAGAGAAAGATTGTGCTGTGACATTTTAGGAGGTGGTTGCCATCAATATTTAACGAATAAGGTCAGATTACTGTAACATCCGGCGTATAACGCGAACCTATACTTTAGAGCTGAAAATTTTAGTTTTTAAGTATATTCGCCGTATAACGCACCCCTTTTTTTACGAAGCAACCTGAAATAAACTTGTCCAATGCCCTTATGTTTTGAAGTCATTTATTCAAGGTATTATTCCAAACTTAAGAAAAAAAAAGTAAGATAAAAAAATAGTTTTTAAGACAATTCCTACTTACATCAACAACGAAATCTTACATCTTTTTTTATTTTTTATTTTTAAAGATCTCGTTTTTATACTCGGCGTATAACGTTCACCCTTAAATTTCGATCTTATTTTTTGTGTTAAAAGTACACGTTATATGGCGGATTTTACGGAACCTAAAAATTGATGAATTCTGCATTTAATAAAAGTAAAGCTCCGAAAGAGTGTTTAAAGAATGATAAACAAATAAAGTTTAAAACGAACGGATCTTATATCAAAGGGTGTTTGTTGGTATTTTTAGATACCTAAACATGCGTCGAAAACATGACTCTTATTAAAAACACAAGCTGTGTTTAATTTCAAGAAATCTTAAGACATACATGAAATATTTTTGTTGAGAAAACATGTCAAGAGTATGAGATATTATATAACACATTGCTTTCTTTTATAAAATATCGTGAAGGTTAAAAGCATTTTAATTTCAAAATATAAAATTTAGAACAACTTTTATGTACTTAAATATTACAAATCTAATCAAAATCAAAAATGATTTTAAAATTTTTGTGAAACAAATTTCTTTATTATACATTGAATAAGTGAGTTTTTAGGAGTCATAAGAAAAGAGCAAAAAAGAGATGCATATAGTTTAATACGCATACTTAAAAAAATGAGTAAACATTTGTAATAAATGTGCACTTGATTTTTTCATGCGACAAAGCTATTGTACGCAAACATATTAATATAGTTGAAAACTGATTAATTATGGCTAACATCTGACAAATATCAAGTATTTTCTCCTTTCTTTTTATCTGATTAATAAATTGAATGCAACTATAAATAGAATATCCTAATGATTTATTTTTTAACTACTTCGTAAATTGATGGCTCTACATGTTTTAAAAATAAAAAAAAAAAAACCCTTTTTCATTTGATCAACGAGGGTAAAATTTTAACCTTAAATCAATTTAAATTAAGAATTATCTAACTTTTACAAATGAAAACAGAGAGAATCAAAGTATACTTACTCTCATTTCCACTAAATTTTAAATAAAATTTCATCGATACCTGTGTTTAGTATAAATCGTCAATTAGAATTAAAAACTCAATTTTTAAAAATGAGAACACCCACAAAAGTGAGACTTTTTTTTATCTAGTGAATTAAATTTTAATAAAACTAATGAAAGCCTTAAAATAATATGAAATGCGGATAGTATTTATTTTGCACTAATCATTTGACAAAATCAAAAGAGCAATTTTAAAAAAAAATTGTAAAAAAAAAAAAAATTCTTTTAAAACTACATTATATGTATGTGAACATTTTTTACTAAAATAATTACTACTAAATGACATGCATGTTTTTTGTTGCTGTTTTTAATACAATTTCCAGGTCCTAAAATTAAAGATCAAGATGAAAAAATTCCTATCCCAATTCAGTTTAAATACATAGCCCATAATCGTATATCCTTTATATTACTGATGTTTTAAATTTTAAACTCCATTAGTTGGCATACACTGTTTTATTTGTCTTAACTTATTAACTACTAAGTTAACGCTTAGGCCGTTAAAAATGTATTGAGCAAGTTAAGTTCAACTCAATGAAGACGCGCGCAGTTACAGCCGAACTGCACGCGTCTATCTGGATTTTGCGTTGTTTAAAAAGTTACAAACGCTTGTTTCGCATTCTTAAGTATTTGTGTCTTTTACTAAAAGATACCAGCCCTAGACTGAATAATAGAAATTCAGAATACAATATTTTACCAGAATTAGTA
>BMAV01019354.1:0-40899 GCA_019973955.1 Trichonephila inaurata madagascariensis
AACCAAAAAAAGATTCATAATTTATAGAGACTCTATAAAAATGGTTTAAATATTAAATCAAATAAAACCTTGAAAAAATATTAATTGGGGGAAGGGGCCAAAAAAAAGGGTTTTTCCCGACTGGGAGGATTCCCCAGTTTCATCACACCACCAAGGTGGAAACAGGAAAAAAGTATGAATGATCAATGAAAGATCTCATTACAATATCAAGAATCCTAAAGCAAAAATTAAAACCTGTTGGATAATAATCAGTGATAGATTAAACCAATTATTACACCAATAATTATTAGATGCCGTCTATAACAGAGGAAATTTCAGCAAGACGTGTTGAATTCAATTGTAAACTAACTTTTACTGCACTGTAATGGGACATATGACGAATGACACAACATTGTCTTTACAGATTTTACAAATAAATTACAATTCTGCTCACAATACCCTTATGTTCGTATCCGAATTTAGTGGCATCCCATCAAGCTATTGCACATCCATCATTTTACAACCAAAACCCCTTCAATGGTGTATAATGAAATTTACTAATGTACATTTCAGGTATTTCATATAACACCTCTACGAAGCCCTATCACTGAAGTCTTAATGTTTGCTGTCGCTCTTCATCTTCTAGGCTTGTCGCACGTTAATTTAGAAATGCTATCGTATATTTTTTATAAACTTTAAACTTTTTTTTTCCCCACCAGATCTGACTTTGCTCGTTCTCTTTTCATCCCCATCTATGTAAATAACCATATCGCGGAATAGGAAGGGGCAGCCTGCATCCTCAACTCTCGCTTCAAGAGAATTTTGGAACATCCTTTTTAAAATTTTCCAGGCTCCTTTTTTTATTTGGGGTGTCCAAAAAAGGATGCCAATATTAGTTTTTCTTGAAAAATCGGTAGTAATTTCTATCATATTTCATTCGAAATTTCTTTTTAAAATTATATTTTTGTTTTTTCAAAACTTTCGCCCGATATATCTATCTTTTATAAAGCAGGATTTGGATGGCAAATCTCTAACCAGTTTTAAGCAATTTTTTAAAAATTAAAAATTATATCTTAATAAACTCTTTTCCCTTGAAAAAAAACCAAAAATAAAAAGGGTTTTTTAAAACATTTTTTTGACTACATATTTTTTTTCCTTTTTTTTTCGGGTTTATTTGATTTGGCATGATTCTAAAACAACACGTCGTTTATTGGTGATAGATATGAGTCTTTTGAATTACAAAACCCCCACAAATCAATTGGCGAATATAATATCCTATAATAAGTGTGTGTTTGTAAGCATGTTTCTTTTGCTGTTTAGAGATGCGATAACAATGGGTTTTGTGAAAACTGATTCCCAAGAACGGAGCATAAGGGTTTGGAATCTTAATAGAAAAAAAAATCCCGTTTCTGAACCATTAGACTTTAGACTTGAAATCTGGCAGTCATGACTTTTTATTCAATGAAGATCTGCTAAAGGGGGGGTTTTGTAAGTCGACATCCAATGAGATAAATCATGAGGGCAGTTAAAGATAAATATATTTCATAGTCCTGTATATGCAAGACTTAAATATCAATAATTAAAAACGTTTTTGTCTAAAACATCATGAAACACCCACAAAGGGGGCGGGAAAAACTCATACAACGTTCTTAAATATACGCAGTACTCTCATCTAATACGGGGGGGTTCCCAGTTTTCCGCTAAGTCCCCATATAACGTTCTTTTTTAAGGCGTTTTCCCATTTTAACAGAGCTGAACTTGACGCGGAGCACTTTTTTCCAGAAAAAAATGCCTTTCCTTTTTAAAAATGTGTACATTGAACTCGGGCATTTGCTTAAAATTTAAGGTTTTAAAATTTAAAAATTAAAAAAATTATTTTTTCCTTTTAACATGTGAAGGATACTCATTTAGAAAGGGGTATGGGGGAAAATGCAAAACACATTTTATAAAAGAAAAAGTGTCAAAAACCGATAAAAATGATTAGTAAATAAAATAAGTGATTCCTACAGGATAGTAAAACCAGAATATAAAATTAATGTTTGAGTCCTTTTTTTAATTTAAAAAAATATTCCGAATTCGGCCCTTTTTAACTAGCCGAAGATACCCTTTAAAAGGGCTTAAAGGGCCTTGTGAAAAATTTTAAAAGTACATTCTAGCTAGATCAAAATTTCCCCTTTAAAAAGCTCTATGAACTTATTTCGATCAAGAATATTAAGTTGAATATGGGTGTTCAAAATCTTGGGGGGGGCGACAAATTTTAAGAACTACTGGTCGTATATTATAAGAGTGATAGAATCGCTTTTAATTTCCCCACTTTAACCCTTACGAAAAATTTTTGGCAATTAACTTTGCATTTCCCCCATTGTTCTACACGAAGATATTTTATCAACTAGAATTAGAACATCGCTGGTTTAAAATTTTAATTTATTCGCTTCGGGTCTGTTTCTTATTTGTTTCCCTCAACCATAGGAAGTTTCTAATTATAGATTAAAAAATTCACCCGTGATTTTTTAAGTTAACAAACAATCAAGCTGTTATTTTTTTTTTAAAAGGGCCCTTTTTTAAAAATTATTCAACAACCATAAAATATTTTACATAAAGGAATTAACTCTAGATTATTCTATTGGTCATAAGAATGCTAAGATAAAAATCAATTTAAACTTGAACTAAAGTGTTTCGAGTTTAATAAATCAAATAAAATTTTACAAAAGAAAAACCCAAACTTAATTACCCTATTACATGAATCCCGAAGGATTCAGGGGAATTTTATAAAAACCCCAGATATAGCAAAGGGAAATTTTTTTTTTTATCACCCCATTCAAATCAAACAAGGGTTTTTCCCCCGCAATCTTCTTCTTCAATTTATTAGAAAAAGGAAATAGGAAGAAGATCCTTTCCGGGTTTTTTTCATACCCCCTTTCTTTTTTTATAATTTTTTTAGTCGTTGTTCTTTTTTATAAAAAAGGCAGAAGTCATCCACATCATTTAAAAAGGGAAAAAAAACCAAATAGTCCATTGTTTGATCTGAGTCTATTCTAATGTCTTTTACAGTTAGGCTTTCGGATATTATTGTAATACATACAGTTTGATCAGAATAGCATTTGACTTTGAATTGTATTCTGAAAAAAATCTACATAATTTGTTTTGGTTAAAGGAAATTTTAATGAGTCATTTAAATTTATAATATAATTCAAAATGACTAAAAATTTTTCTTATATTTTCCCTTCAGAATTTTCATTCATTAATTATTAATGCATTCATTAATTATTCATGAAAATTTTTAACGTGATTAGATGTTATATTATAAATTAAATATATTTGTAAAATTTAAAATTTTGCCTAGAAGTTTTCCGTTCGGTTTGGGCCCCTGGTAGAATTTTTGGCCCGAACTCGGTGCTGGCTTCCCGGGGTTCAATCCTGGTGCGAATAAACCCCCCCGCCGTGTGGGGGGGTGATGAAGAAATTTTGTTGGGCTAAATTCCAACCCCATTAGCACTTCCTTGTGTAGAGAAGGGGTGCCGCTTCAGGAGTAGCATTCGTCACTTAACCATGGCTAAACATTACGAGGTCCGTGCCAAAACCCCCTGTTTCCTTAAATTTGCTTTTCCTTTTCCCAGTTCTTTTTTTAGTGTACTTTATATTTTACCACATGTTTTTTTATATTTATGTGCTTTAAAATTTTTAAGTACTTTATATACTTTTTAGTGTACTTTTAATTTTTTAATACTTTTTACTTTATAGTGTAATTTTTATTTTAAGTGTACTTTATACTTTATTTTAATTTGTAAATTTTTGTTAATTTGTACTTTTAGTATGTTTTTGTACTTTATATTTTTTAGTTACTTTTTTTACTTTTTCCCCCCTTTTCTTTTTTATTTATAGTTATTTATATTTTTAAGTTACTTTATACTTTATATTAATTTTTTTTACTTTTAGGTTTTAAAAATTTTTTAGTTCCTTTTTCTTTTTATAAGTTTTGTTAAAATTTATACTTTTTAGGGGTACTTTTATAATTTTATATTACTTTATTTATATTTTTACTTTTTTAGTGTAATTTTTACTTTTTTACTTTTTTATTTTTTACTTTTTTACTTTATAGTATACTTTATACTTTATAGTGTAACTTTATACTTTATAGTGTAATTTGTACTTTGTAGTGTACTTTATACTTTATAGTGTGTACTTCATACTTTATAGTGTACTTTATACTTTATAGTGTACTTTATAGTATACTTTATACTTTATAGTGTACTTTATACTTTATAGTGTAATTTGTACTTTATAGTGTACTTTATACTTTATAGTGTGTGTGTGTGTGTGTGTGTACTTCATACTTTATAGTGTAATTTGTACTTTATAGTGTACTTTATACTTTATAGTGTGTGTGTACTTCATACTTTATAGTGTACTTTATACTTAACTTTATATTTACCATACTACCCACTTACTTATAGTGCTAGTGTACTTCCAATCACTCTCTTAAGTACAATCTTTACATTTTGTAAAAGGTTATTGTAAGAAAATTAACTTCTTTCTTAGTGACTATCTGACTCTGAAATTTCGAATATGCAGATGCTTGAAATGTTTTAAGAGAAATCGAAATTTCAGACAAATAAACATTAAATATCTAAAAAAGATGAATACCTGTCAATAAGAATGATTGAATTTATGTTTGGAAATCTTATCACACACACAACACAAATTGTGAATATGTGAGTTTTCAGACCTCCGAATTCTTACGTCCATTTTTCAGTTATGTGAATACCTTTAAAATGAGAAGACATTGAATTTGGTGAACGAATATGAATGTAATCTATTCATAATAATTTTTTTAAAAAACACATTTTCCGTTATTTATTTTCATTCTTTTCTAATAAATGGTGTCAAGATTCCTTTTATTTAGGAGCTAAATAATTACTTTAAAGAACTGCAATATCAATAAAGATATACCTGTTTTATTGTTTATCATTATTTACTTATATTATTAATAGAGGTTTCAAACAAATGAATTCTATAATTTCACTTCAAATTCATTCGTCTTTTCAATTCTATTGACGGTAAAAGCTATCTTATTATGATCTTTGTAACACAGTGTTAACTATTACGGTCAGTGATTTAATATCAATAAACAATAGTAAACGATGCGCTAATAATAGCTGTATTGAAAAAAAACCGATACTAGATGAAAAAGAGCAATTAACTCGATAAATAGATGTGCTTCTTCGTAAACTTAGTAACATTTCTGTGAATCGTATCTCTACAGTGAAAGTAAATCAAAGCCGGGGGCAGAACTCACGGGAAGTTGGGAAGTTTCTAAAACGAGCGACTTGCGCAACGGTCACCATCCCTCTCGCCTGTTCCAGATCATTGAGAACTGGACTTTCACTTTAGGCGAAGGGCCGGGGAGAACAAAAACAAACATAATAATAAACGATACCCTGGGGGGAATCTCCGGGTGTAATCGCTTTCCTCTCCGTTACAAGCAGGCCAATCTTGTAACAAAACAACAAGAAAAACCAAAACACGAAAGCTCCAAAAATAAAGCATTGGGGAAAAAGTGAGCCCAGCTAATCAGGCGCACACAAAAAATCGTACCTGATTTATCAACACACACGATCTCCAAATAGGCTCGGACCGTTGTTGGCCCGAGGGGGTGCTTTCTTGCCAAAGAAAGAAGGTGAGCATTTTAGCGGGTAATAAAAAAAATAAAGAATGATCGAATTTGATCTACTTAGATAATATATCTTGTGGTAGCCTATCCTTTCTAGAGAATTCAATTCAAGGTTCACCAACCCTTCTCGTGATCAACAAGTCGTACCACGTTCCTAATAACGGTCCAAAATATCCTATTTGGGAGGGCAAGACTGTGGGGCAATTGTCAACAAATATTTCCTTTGCCAAAATGGGTATTTAAAGCACTTGTTGACCATCAGGAGTCACAGTATCCATTCGGATTTGATCTAGTTTCAACATCATCTCCTCTCTCCTGCCTTAGTCTACCACTTCGGTAAGGACCCCAACTCTCCTTTGGATTATCTTTGGATTATAAGCGATTATTACTTTGGATTACCTCGGTTTTAGTGAAACTCGGATTGGTTCGAAGTGCAACTGCTAAGTTCTGAAAGCTATTGCCAACTTAGGTATCGTTGTCCTTCTCATAGATGGACTGTTCTTCTATGTTTGGCAGAGTTGCTTGAAGTTTGTACTGAAAGATTAAGTTAAAATTTGTAAAAAAATATGCAACATTCTACTTATCTTCGAATTGTTATATAGCATACCATTTTTTTTATAGCTACCAGTAAGTTTGCTAAAAATCCTACGAAAGGTTCGTAATGCTGGTAAAAGAGTAAATATTTAGAAGCATTGCAGCAATGCCATTAAACTTTTCAAGCGCAACGCTTAGGCAATCCTTTTTAAGGTCACGATCAAGGTTGCAAAACGTTGCGCTAGCCTGTTTTGCTCGAGTGAGAACGGCTTAATTCATTCTAAGTATTTAATTGATTCGGTGTTTATACAGGAAATAACTCTAAAACATTTAACTTCAATTGATATTTATTTTAAAGACTGGTTAAATTTTTCAAAGATATCGATTGTGTATAATTTTTACATCAACCTTAACCTTTATAAGGATGATATGTTGCATAAAGCGGAAAAAAAGTATCAAAATATTTCATTGATTCTTAATGTGATGAGAAGGGCTTTTAATCGTAATAATAAGATCTCATAATTTTTTAAGATTACAAGCAAACTAATGTAATAAAATAAATAGTTCTGTTAAATATTTCTCAAAATCGATTGAAAATAATTAATTTTTCAAACGTTTTTTTCTCCTAGATTTTCGGTAACTTATTTTTGGCAAAAGAAATAAGCAGAGTTGCTGAAGATGCACTCGGACAATCCAAAGTTTTAGCATATATATTTGTAATATTTAAATAATGATCTTCATATATGTTATTATTTTAAGTTTTAAATGCATTTTTAAAAGATTTAAGCAATGTTTAAAATAAATATTATGTACTGTTCCTATTTGAAATTTAAAAATCTAATTTTTGAATTTATGGATGAGATATTGTTTTATATCTCTAATTATAGTTCTCAAAATAGACTTTAAGCAAGTTCTAATATCGAATTTAAATCTCATTATAAACCAGACAATTGTTTGCTTATTATGAGATTAAATGATAGGATATATATATATAATACAGCACGCATTTTTTATGTATCTTTTTTATTAGTAAATGAGTTTAGTTCAGTAATTTTCCTATTTAATTTCAATTAGGTGTATAGTTCTTATTCCTATATTCTAAATATTAATCTAATTGCTATTGTTAAAGATAAGAGATATTTTCCTTTTAATTATAACTATGACATAAAAAGTAGTTTTAAAAAGAATGTGAGCTATAATGATTTAACAATGACAAACAGTTAAAACAAAATCTTTATATATTGATGCTATAATGCTCTATAATTATATCTTTATATCCATCAAAAACTATTTAGGAGAATTTAAATATGTATATTATATTGCTATTTGAGAATAGTAACCAAGCATATTAAAGAAAGGTGCAACAAAGTTTCTTGTATTAATTCAAAAAATATATCAAATTTTCGCTCAGCATAGCCTTAAGATTAAAATATATAACTTAAAGTTTTAGTTAAAAAAGAAAAAAAATATCAAATTTTAAAACATCATAAGTAATAAAACAAATATTGTATTAAATTACAAATTATAAAATGAATGTATCTATTTTTCTTCATTTAAAAAATGAGTAAATTACAGCTGTTGCCATTTTGCCGATGAAAAACTATTCAAATGCAATAAATTATTAAACCAAACAAATAATGTTAAAACTAATTATTTTTATTGGTTATCCTCAATGTCGCTTATTTTCAAGGAATTTTCTTATTTACATATATATTAAAACTTTAATAATACATTTTGTTTCCAGTTGCCATTGATGATCTACTTATAATAAAAATAGAAAAAAGGAACCGTTATTCTATTTGGATGATCAATCAAGCGCGATAAGTTTTCAAAATGGTGGACGTTTGAAGATATTCCTTTACAAATGACATAACTGTTTTTCCAACTGAAAGTCTTAATTGATCATTTTCAACAACAAATAGAGGAAAAGTTATATGTTTATCCTACTTATTGTTTCTTGCCCTTCTTCAAACCAAAAATAAACTTTCAGGGGCATTTTAAAGAATTAAAAGAGATAAATATTGACATCTTGATACAAACTTTTGCTATTCAATTTGTTTTAAGTAAATTGCTTTAAAAAATGTATATTATTTTCGAATTTGAAACATTAAACTAAGAAATTAAGTGTATTACGTGGAGGAAAGAAATGATCAAAATACATTTGAGTATAATTTTTTTTTAATTCCAATCAATTTATTGTGTTTAATTTGAATTTTACTAAATATTCCTTTTTATTAATTTAATTTCTAAGAACTTACCTTTAAATAAAGGTTTAGGTAACCATTTTACTATTCTGATAGTAAGACAGCTAACTGTTCCAATTCTTTAAAATCTTGAGAGTCAAAGTATTATTTTATAAAATACCTACAATCTCTTTTCTTAAAAATAAAATACAGTCACATAGATTTACAAACTCGCATCCACGAGTTCTTATATTCAATCTATAAAATCCGTTTCGCCCTTCAAATAACCTTGGGAGGCAGAATAATTCCTTCTAGGTGGGTCAATGCTTTTTTAGTCCCTCACTTTGCCTCCCAGTTGCATCACAATAATTGTTCCTTTCATCGTTGCACAATGTTAAGAACCATAGATATTAAATTCATTTTTAATGCTCTCTTGCAGAGAAAAAGCAAAATTTTATTTCTTTATTAAAACGTAACATGCTTTTCACAGAGACGTCAAAAGAATTGGAGATATTTAAGTTATTTAAGAAAGATTTATCTTTCAATAGACGATGTTGATGTAAAAATGTAGGAGTAATATATAAGGTTTTGATTTATTTATTAAATTTGTCAATAGCTATAATATTCTAGTATCATTTTTATCCCTAACTTGAAATAGTGTAAAATAGGTTAATTCCAATTTAAAAATACTGTATCAGATATCTGAATTATCAGTGTGGTTTTATATGTTTAATTCCGTAATAATACAATAAATGCGAGTTTAATAAGCTTCCTTATATACAATAAATGTACATTTAACTGAATATATAACATATGATGTAAGAACTAAAATAAATATAGAGATTTAATTTACCCAATAAATAAATACTGTTTATTTATAAGCGCATAACACAGATAATTCCAGTATTATATTTCGATAATTCTAACTTTTCTTTTCAAAACCTTACATGAACAATTTACTCTTCATCATCCGTTCCTAATTCCAGATGATGCATATCTACCAAAATCAATCTATTCTTTCCTGAAAGATAAATTATTAATTCCCATTTTTGCATACCTTCACAGATATCAAACAATATAGAATACTTAGTTAGAGAATTTCAGTAGCCACAGACATACACAAACACATTCATCAACTGTCAACAACTCATTTTATCGGCCATCATAACAGTTCATAGGCCTTAAGAAACACCTGAAACTATCTGTTGCCACTTTAAAAGATGCTAACTATCTTTTGCCACTTTAAAAGATGCTAACTTCATTTCAAATCGTTTGATTTCAGCTGTAGCCATGAATCGTTCCATGATGATCGCTCTTTTGGTTGGTTTGGTGCTCTGCGCTGTCGTTATTGAGCAGGCAGAGGCTGGAGGTGGACTCCGATGGGCCCGACTAGCCAAGTTGGCCCTCATTGCCAGAGCCCTCAAGGGAAAGAAGATTTACTTGCCTCTTCCTCTGCCCCTCCCCATCCCACTCTTCAAGGAGAACATTCACCATGAGCCTGTCCCGTGAGTACCTTTTTTTTCAGCTTTGTACTTGAAAAATAGCACCATATCTTGCTAGTGTTCCATCAGAGGTCATTATTTTGAATTGATGTAATTAATACCTAATGTTCTCGCTGAACAAAAGAATTCTTAATCTATAATAATTATTTTATTAATTGTAAAGTTAAATTTTCAAGAGATTGGATAAAGGTTTTCACACATCGCATATAAATTTTAAAATAGTTTAAGATTTATAGTAATTTTGAAAGGCATATTTTTTAAGTAAAACTATAGACAACAGTAATTTTATAAAAATAAATAAACTTAAAAAACTAATAAAAAATTATAGTAAATTACTAATATGTTTAATTTCTAATTTTTGCAAAGTGGTAGATATTATAGAATTTTTATATCTATGTATTACAATTACATTGTAAAAACATTTAGTATCATTTCGTTTACATTAGAAGAAAACATAAGATTTTCATAATTATTTAGTATAATTTTACTGTTAATGCAATTATTATTGTTTCAAATACCTTCTTAATTTTCTGTTTCCTTTCTTGAAATTTAAAGTTAAAAACTGTACTTATTGAAGATTTCTAATATATTTAAAATATATTTTGACGACCAAAGCAAAAAGGAAATTTTTATCATTGGAATTAAAAAAAAAATACTTTCTATCATATTTTCTACTAGTTAATATATTTATTTATACTTAAAATGATTATTTCAAAAGGTTCCAATTATATCTACAACTAATTCTAATTATTATGATTGCTCAATGTTTTATTTAGGGCAACAATTAGAAACTAAATTGGAATAATTACTCAAATAATTATTTAAATATAATTATAATAAGAACTTCCTTACCTTATTACAATTGCAGTTTTTTGCATCCCACTTAAGGAAGCTTAAGCATTATAGTAGAATTATAAATGCTCTGATTTTTGAGGAATTTCAAAAATTATAATCACAATGTATTGATGTACATACCCCCATAAAAAAGGAAGAAAATATTTAACCGATAAAAAAAATCAACATGAAAAAAAATCAAAACCTATTTACCGAAAACAAAACGAATCAATTTAAATATTTAAAAGCGTAGCTCTTAGATTAACTAACTTCAACCTTTTTAAAAATCTTTACATACAAAGCCTAAACGATGTATGCTTATCACTAATTCATTTTATACAACATATTTTTGACTTGGATTCATAAGTTAAAATAGAACATTAATATAAAACGAAATGTGCATTAAAGATAACATCTATTTACAAAGAGATTAACACCCAGGTACACATTTTCAAAATATAACACGCAAGTTTTTGAAACAAAGAGTTTTATAATTCCTCAAATACATTAGTCCGTGATTGTACACTAAAAAATGCAAAATAGGTCTCATTTAAGATAGATTTGTAGATTTCTCTCTCTCTCTCGTTCATCAATAAGTTTTGTTAAATCCTATTTTAGCCCACACCTTTATTTATCGCCAATTTGGCGAGTTTTTATCCTCATATTGGATAAAGTCAATACAATGAGCTATTGGCACAGTTTGGCACAATTAGTTTGTCTTCTTTGCCAAAGATATGGACTAAAATAGGATTTTACCGCGTTGTTGAATTGGCCTATGCTTTGGCTAATCGAATTATATTATATTATCAATTATTATTCACCCTTAGCTTGATCAATTAACTAACATAACTACATTAATAATCAAATGCATATACCATGTTTGACAAAAATGTCACAAATGACAGATTTTATTCTTCTTCCAGCGTCAACCACCACACGAAAGCTGTGATCGGTTATGGACTTGAACAGCCTCACCATGGGGGGCACCAGGGATGGTACTAGACAATTAAATGTTCACCTTCAACTGTAGTCAAGTGCACTAACTGTACAAAGGCCAAAAGTGTACAACAGTAGGATGTATATACATAGTACCAAGATTGTATTCGTTATTTTTACAATAATCTGTATTATCTTAACTCATCGTCCGGCTTAGGTTGTACAACCTGAAGATTGTCATTGATTCATCTGTACAATTCCTCATTTGATAGGTCACCATGTATAATAAATATCGTTTTTTAAATAAATTTTGTTTTTAAAGAAATTTATCTTCTTGGTTTTTATTTTGAGTACTGTCTTTGAAACATGAATTACTTCCAAAATTTATCACTTTTTCGAACATTAAACATTGTACAATTTTATAAAATAGTCTTGGGTAAGTCAGAAAAAATGTGAAATATTTTTTAAGTCTTTACCAGCTTGAAATAAAAGCCTTCATTTAAGAAATGTAGACACAAATCATATAGTTTAATTGTAATAATGAGCAATCTTAAATTAATTATTTAACAGACTAAATTAAATATCTTGAATCAAAGATTACTACAAAGCAGAAGTTTTATCCCTATTCATGAAAAAGTTAATTTTTAGATAAATTTAATTAAAATTTTTCTGCTTTTCTTTTATTTAATCTAAAAATATTTGAAACTAAATTTGTATATCAATTAGGTGTTTTAAATATCTTGTAATATTTCAATTAGGTGCATGTAAAATCATAATGCATCAAATAGCATTTTAATTTTACAGCTCCAAACATTGTATAAAATCAATATTTTTACATTCAAACCTATCCCTATTCATACAAATGTTTTCTTTTTAGAGAAATTTATTAAAAATGTTTTTGTTTTGTTTCTATTTAATCAGAAAACTATTTGAAACTTAATTTGTATAACAATTTAGTTATTTAAATATAATAATTCATTTAGATACGTATGAAATCGTAATGCATACAATGGTATTTCATAATTTTATAGTTCAAAAAATTCTAAATCATACATTTTTACATTCAAACTTAACTTTATGACAGAATTTAATTGTAATAATAAATATTTCTTTTAATTGAAAAGTTCGAGTAAGAAAATATTCTCAAATAATAATAGCATATATTAAATAAATAAATGTTAAACCATATATTGTTCCAGTTATTTTGAACATACATTATTTCTAAAATTTAAAAATATTTTCAATAGCTTTTTGTAGTGACGTATCTTTTAATATAAATATTAAAAGAGTATTATATAGTTTTAAAATTTTATATAGTTTAATACCTTTGTTAGATTAAATATTTCATTTATTTAAAAAACTAATTTTAATTTTTTAAATATTTAACAAGTTCTATACATTAAAAAATCTTTTGACATAATATGCATTTTAAATTTTATTATAAATAGTTTTAATTTAAATTTTATTATAATAATAATTTTAATTTTTTATTATAAATAATTTTTATTATAAATAGTGTTTATTATAAATAATTTTAATTTATTAATACCATTTATAGCTCTTTAATTATTCTGCTGAGTACAAACTTTTAATTTAGAGACACAAAAATCAAACGATAATTTTGAACAGCAAAATTCTTTTAAGAAGAAAGTTTTTCAAGTTTTAATTGTATTCTTTTTGGTGATTTTATTATACTTATTCATTTGAATAACAATAGACAAAAATATGAAGGATTATTAATATATATTAATGATAAAAAATATCATACATTATTTAGTTCATAATAAGTTCAACTCTAGAAGTCCGAATTGATATACATTTAACTAATTAATGCAACCAAATAAAAAAATCACCCTCTTGTGTTTATAAAAACTTTTTAATTGTTAAAGAATGAATTATTTAATTTTTTATAATTCAAAGACGTTAGAAATTATGTTAACTGAGATACTTCTTTTTTATTTCTGCTTTAAATATGCTTAAACATTTTAGAAAAAAATTATTATGATACTTTTAAAGAATTAAATATTTAATTAAAATATTAATTCCATATTTAATTCAAAAATTAATTTTTAAATATACATATAATTCAAAACATGTCCTACTTAAACTGCCATTTCTTTTTTTAAAAAAAATGGCAAACTTAAAATTAAAGTTACATCAAATGAATTTTTAACATCCTTTGTATTCTAATATTAGAAAAGAATACATGAAAAGTTCTTTTTCCTAAAATGGAAATAATCTCATTTAATTTTTGAAAACTTAAATTTTTATAGGTTAAATATAGATAAAAACAACTAAGCAATCATTTTAGAATTTTGACTTGAATGAAGAAGTGTCGGTTAGCAAATTAAGAAGCAAAAATTTTCTACATCAATATTGTTTTGCTTTAATTGCATTTATCTTTAACAAATATATAAGTATATTAAACTCATTTATTATATAACCACAACTTCTCTTCTAAAAATATGAAAATGCAAATATCTTTACATAAAAACTAAATTTATTTATAAATTTCATTTTTTTAAGTTGATTAAACCGATTTTTTTTCTAAATTGCGTGCATTTCTTTACGTTTTAAAAAATTCAAACCTTTTAAAAATTTTATATGATTTTTTAAATTTAATTCAGGATTATTTTTAGAAACATAATTTGGTATTTCATTTTAAATACGTATCATCAATAAAAAAAACTGTCTCAAAAGTAAAACTACAATGAAAATTAATTTTAAATTTCATTATAAATAATAATACAACAATTTTTTTAAATGCTGTCTTATGAATTACAAAATAAAATTGCTTCTTTTTTACTTTTAAAACACTTTTTGAAAAAAAATTAAAAACTAAAAACATGAAATTATGTACTTTTTACGATAGTATAAGAATATTTTTGAAATTAAAATCAAATTGACTGTTCAGAAAGTTGAATTTTATCACAATATTTATATTTCTAACTTTTGAAAACTGTCTTTATTTTGATGTTACACAAACAATCAATACTAAGGCATGAAAATTTAAAATTTAGAGTTTCATTTAGATAAATATTGCCTCTGGGTGCATTTTCTCTTATACTGCATTTTCATACTATGCTCAATTTTTGAATACTGATTATTTTAAAATTTAATTCAGGTATAATAGTTTCTTATTTCTTTGGACACGAAATCGGGATTTTTAAAAGCATAGATTATTAGTGATTTTATTCGATTTAAAAGTCAAAACGAACTGCAAATTTTTATCAAATCTCAATGCTTTTATTTAGGTGTGAGAAATATACAAATGTACATAATTTTCATAACGTACATAATTTTTATCATGTACATAATTTTCATCCTATACAAATTTGTATAATTTTCATTATACATATCTCTGAAATATTGTCTTCCGTTTAACCCCTTAAATGGTTTGCCCGTACACCGTACGGGCGACAAGCATGCCACAACCAGTTTACTTGTACACTGTATGGTCACTGATATTTTCTTCTTTTCTATCTTAAATTTTCTCATATTTTTTATTTCATTGTGAGATTATTAGTGCTCTGGTGTTTTTAAGAGATGCAGTTTGTCCATGTGGTACTAAAATATTTCTCATCCGGCAATTTCTTTGTGGTGAAGGCGGAAATTTTTCGTTGAAGGCAGTGTTTTAGATTCTGGAAAATCTTCGATAATGAACAGGAATTGGTAAGGCAATGTGCAATTTGTTGCTTGAGAAGAAATGAAAATGGAAAGATAATCCAAAAAAAGCCCATATTAACTCTGTCTCATTGTAGTGTAAGACTTAGTATTACACCATGCTTCAAATTGTGTATATATGCACAGACACAAAATTCTTAACCGTTTGAAAAGGAGTACGGACATGAAATTTTTTTTAAAGTAGGAAAGAAATTCTTTTAAGGTATCCGACTACGTTCGGAACCGTGATTTTAAAAAGGCGCATAAATGTATAATTTCCATGATATTTAGTGTCACTTAGACTAGAATACATGTATAAAATTGTTTTAAGGACAGTTTGGCAAAAAAAATTTAAATACAATATTTCGGCAAAAAAATTCACTTAGAATAACCTTTTTTCAAAATGTTCCCCTTTTCTCAAAAATGCTTCTATTAAAATAATATGTTGCCTGTCTATAGCTCAGATCTTTGTACAGAGGCTCAACTATGATTTTTGAAAAATTCACATTATTTTCAGTTACAACCATTTGAAATAATTATCGGCGTTTTTTTCTTAAAATTTCTCCCCTCTGTTGCCGTAAATCATAAATAAACCCACTTCTAAGTTATATATTTCAAAAATTCTAGCTGAGCCTCTGTAGAGAGGTCTGAGCTATCTACAGGCAAAATATTATTATAGTAGAAACATTTTTCACAAAAGGAGAATAATTTGAAAATTGGTCATTCTATGTTCATTTTTTGTCAAAATATTGTTCTTGAATAGTTTTTTTATTGTAATACTATTCTTAAAACAATTTTAGATACATTTTCTAATCTAAGTGACACTAAATATCATAAATATTATTCATTTATACGCTTTTGCAAAATCACGATTCGAACGTAGTCGGATACCTTAAGGTAAATGAAACATTCTTCGTAGCATGCATAGAGTACTTATAAAAAGCAAACATTTAGGGGGGTTTTGTGTTCTACAATTATAAAATAAAAATTAGTGGGAAAACATTAAACTTGAAAATTAAGATAATACTCTTCCATTTTCAACTTCAGTTACGTATTATGCTTAGTTACATGCAATAAAAAAATGTGCTTTTTTTTTTTGAAAATTTTGGGGAAAAACATTGAACGTTTAAGGGGTTAGAAACATAAGAATCTGCTAACTGGCGAAAGAAGCTAGAAATCTTAATAAAGAAAACTTTGTCAACATCTTTTTATTAGACGAAAATACTGTCACAGATTTCAAATTGAGAGAGAAATCCATTCCTGTAAAGCATCAAATCTGTAATAGAAGTGGAAACCGCCTTATAACAAAGACTATTGCTAGGTTAAGAACATGTCATTACAGAGGAATGAAGTTTGATAGGGGTGGTAGAAGAACTTATAGGAATTGATAACTGTTAAGAAATAGATCTAACACCTGCTCATATTTTTGACTGTCCAGCTATTCTTGCTGTCCTACAAGAAAAAGGGGTCCTGTTTTCGTCAACAAATCTCCATGTGTACAATATTGAGGAGATTGCCAGAACAGTCATCTGGGCCCATGGTACTATCTGATTTGGTCCCGTCATGGATACGACATCAATATAAAACTCTTTCAGAACTGGTAACAACAGGTAATTTTTCGTGTTTTCAAACCAAAAAATGACTATATTTTTAGACACATTTTAGAAACCGTTATTAACATAATTACTAAGTATTAAATATAAAAAGCAAATGATTTAAGCAATACAAAAGAGGACCACTGCATTAAGTCAGGTGTTTTTTACGTAGTTTACTGTAGAGAAAGAATATCTTTTAAGTGAGCAAAGCATATAAGATACTAAAATAAAAGATTGAATTATAAAAATAACAGCTTATATAAAGCTTCATGAACATAAGCTATACCATTAATGGTAGACGATTTTATATAGAGAAACATAAAATAAAATATTGGAGAATTTTGTAAATATAAAATCATACTTAAGGGATCCGACTACGTTCGGCACCGAGATTTTGCACAAGCGTATAAATGGATAATATTTATGATATTTAGTGTCACATAGATTAGAAAATGCATATAAAATTGTTTTAAGAATAGTATTACAGTAAAAAATTATTTAAGTACAATATTTTGACAAAAAATGAACATAGAATGACCCATTTTTAAAATATTCTCCTTTTGTGAAAAATGTTTCTATTATGATAATATTTTGCCTGTATATAGCTCAAACCTCTATACAGAGGCTCAACTAGAATTTTTGAAATATATAACTTAGAAGTGGGTTTATCCATGTTTTACGACAACAGAGGGAAGAAATTTTAAGAAAAAAACGCCGATTATTATTTCAATTGGTTGTAACTCTGAAAATAATGTGAATTTTTCAAAAATAATAGTTGAGCCTCTGTACAGAGGTCTGAGCTATATACAGGCAAAATATTATTATAATAGAAGCATTTTTCACAAAGGGAGAACATTTTGAAAAAAGATTATTCTTTTTTTGCCGAAATATTGTATTTAAAAAAAAAAATTTTTTTTGTCAAAATGTTGGAGCCAATCGATAACAATTCTGATGCAGAAATTAGTGATGAATTTTTTTTTTATCAAAACTATTGCATTTTCTAATACTTTACATTGTTTGGAAACTGTGAAAACATAACCATATGCAGCAGGATGTAAAGACATAATATTTTGTTCTCTGCACAAAGTCAAAAAAAGAACTCTTATGAGTCAGGAATCAAAAAGAGATTTTCAAACATAGTATGTACATATTTTAACATATTCAATATTTCAAACTTTCTAATTAACTGGCGTGTAATAATTCACTAATAGTATATATATATATATATATATTTAGCTGTTGAATAAAAATTGTAAAATTTTAAACCATGGATATATTTTGCGCAGTTGATTATCGTAGAATTTCAAAAAGGTAAATGCAAAGAATTTGTACTGTGTTTGAACCCAGATTTAATGAACAAAGCATTCGGTCTCGATAACAAAATCGGGCCCCCCTAAACAAATTATGTTATAAATTTCACGTAGAGAAATGTAAATAATGGGAATTGTCTCGCCTTCCAACAACATGCAATGGACGATTTTAAATATATTTCCCGCCGAAAAAGGGTCTTAAAAATAAAATTTAATTTATCAAATAATATAATGTGAATTTTCTTTCTTAAATCAATCTCAAAAATATATTAATATTCTATCAGTAGAAAAAAAGACTAAAAAGGGTTAAAGTTTCTGTTACTGTTTTGTTTTTAATGATAACCACTCTATACCATTCAGTTTTTAAAAAGTGTTTTCAATTTTTATATACATGCACAACAATACACAATAGTTATTAGAGGGGATTAAAACCCCACTGGAAAAAATTAAAATAAAATCTGTTTTTTGCTTACAAAAAATCCGTTTTTTTTATATCATGTTTAAAAAAAATGTATGGTCAGGATTGAGATGCATGGAAGGTAATACCAACCTCTGATCTGTAATATAATGCCCACTATATGTTTCTGCATGCATTAATATTTTTTTTCAGGAAGATTATTAAAGGTATTTTTATCTTTAGACAGCTGCAGTCAAATCTTTCAAAGCCTCGGCTTTCAATCTCTATTTGGTATGGTCAAACTCGTTGGTAAGCAGCGTACGTCCATTCAGATTAAAAAAAAAGCAAAAAATTTTTTGGATCTCTCTTTTTTTTTTTTACTTTTTTGATACAGGTTTTTGAAAGTTTAAAAGTTCAGTACTTAAACATCACGTTATTTCCTTGTGTTGTAGTTAGTTAGGTGAATATTTAAAATAAGTTTTCTGTACCAGATGTTCTATTTATATGTTTGCTTTTATCTTCCGCCATTGTAATTCTTCGAAAACTCTTAAAATGAAAACGATTTTTTTTAAATTTATACATTCGTATGAATTAGTAAATAAATATGTTCTTATTTATCACATAATGTGTTTTATTCATTTCTCGATTAAAATTTTACTTTAAGGTTACTGACTACGTTTGGAATTGATATTAAAAATGCGTAAAAATGAATATTTTTTTTTTACATTTAATGTCAGTTGAATTAGAATATACTTATAAAAAATTCTTTTGAGAATATTATTGCAAGAAAAAAATTATCTAAGTACAATTTTTTGGTAAAAAATGAAGAATGGATGACATGTTTTCAAAACTTTCTTCTTTTATTATAAATCTTGATGCAATTATAATATTTTGCCTTTATAAAGCTAAACTTCTATACCTGAGGTTGAACTAAAATTTTTGAAACATTACAATTATTTTCCGAGTTAAGATCTATTGAAATAATAAATGGTAGTTTTGTTAAAATTTCTCTGATTTGATATAATAAAATACGAATAAATCCACTTCTAAATTACATATTTCAAAAGTCCTAGTTCAAGCCTTGTACAGACGTCTAAGCTATATATATAAGCAAAATATTATTATTATAGAAGAATTTTTAAGAAAACGAGAATGTTTTTATAAAATATGTTATTTTTCCTTCGATTTTTACATAATAAAGACTGCATTTAAATCATTTTTTTTTTCTTGCGGTAATATTCGTAAAACAATTTTATATATGTATGTTCTATGTATAACTGACTTTAAATATCAAACAAATTATCCGTTTATACGTTTATGCAAAATGACGGTTTCAAACGTAGTCAGACACTTTAATAAATTTTACAAACTTTTTTTTTCTAAAAAATAATAGAATTTTTCATTATTTTGTAATTAATTTTACCTTTTTAAAATTCTTATAAAAATAACACTGTGTTGATTTTCAGCAAATAAAATATAAAGAATTAACAAAAATTTTCCAGTAGTTTGCTTGGAAAATCTTGATGTTTTAAGTATAATCATATTATCCATAAGCTTGGTCAAATTGGAAGTCTGGTGATTCAGACGACGAGATTGAAACAAATCAATCTCTCTCTCACTTTATATATATATATGAGCTAATTCCTAAAAAAAATAGCAACATTCTATCAAAATGCACAAACTAATTTGAATATTTTCAAAAATATTCTGAAATTATTGATCGAATAGTCAATAATGAGATTGCTTCTAATTCCAATGCTTCAATTCATGGAAAGAAAGTTATATTTTTACCAACTTTTCTTTTCGTAATTATTCTTTTGTTTTCAGAAACATAAATTCATCATATATAATTCTTACGCGCTTCATTTCCTTTATACAAAATAATTTTCTCTTTTTTTTCTTCCCTTGTGTATATGTAGTATTGCTTTCCCTGGTGAAAGCAAAACAATAGAATTTACGACTTCTAACCAGCGAACAGCTCAACTCTCCAATAAAATCGTCTGCCAATTATACTCCGTTGTTCTAATTGGGATAAAAAGAGATATTCGAAGCCTTCGTTGTGTTCCAGACAGCGTGTGTCTTTGCACGTTCCGAGTTATTACTTCCTGTGGAAGTAGATGGAATAATAGTTACCTTTTTATATATACTTCAGTTCCATGTCATAATCTACCAGTTATTGCGTATCACTTTCTAAATGAGGATAATTTTTTTTTGTTTTACTTTTTTTAAGGAATCTTCTTACGGCTTTCGTTCTAGATCGAAGTGGGAAAAATAATAATGGTTGTAAGGATTTCCCCCGGATTATATCTAGGCTATCCGCCAATGGCTGAAATTCCGTTGCGTCACCACAAAGAGGGTTTCAGTTCTTCCTTTAAAGTAGGGCGGGTGGTGTTCAACGTCTTTGTTCCTGGTTTGGGCCCCTCCTGTTTTCATTGATAATTTCACTTTCTAGAGTGGACTGGTTTCTTTTTTATTCCTTTTTTTTAATGCACACCACCCGCGGTATTTAAAGAAGATTGTCGCACTTAGCGGCTCAGAATTGTTCCACATTGTGAAGAAGATAGCTAGTTACGAATTGGTCTTCGGAGAAATCGTTTGGATTTAACGGTGAGTGGTGATTTCTACTGAAATTTGATTTAATGAGGACTCATGTTATAATGTTGGTTTTCAATTAGATAAAACTTTCTTAACATAATTTTTAAAATTTATTTTTTAAAACAAAATATTTTAACAAATAAATAAATCGATTTTTATTTTAGATTTAATTTACTTTAATAACTTCAGGATTTTTCCATTGTGGATTACTTATAAATTATTCTTGTTATATTGTATAACAAGAAAGTATTCTAAAAATTTGAAGCTATTTCTATTGCCATTTCAGCCAAAAAATTGAAAATATCTCACAAAACGCGAACAAAAAGGCATTCGAAAAATTCCTTTGCAACAATTAAATCTCAGTATTAGATTTTAGAAGAATAATATTCTTTAGTTTTGATATTCATTTTCTGGAATGACTGAAACAGGGAATCTTCACTTTTAACTTGATTTAATTAAATACATAGTTTATTTATAATAATCAATTACAAAATTATTTGAATGAATTATTCTCATATTAAATATAATCATCAATAATTTTAATGAAATGTTAACACAATGAAATAATATAATTTTTATGAAATCTGATATATTTTTCTATGTGGAATTTTTTATTTATTTTCTGTTTAAAATACATGTATTTAAAATTATATATAAAACATTCTTGAACTTTATTTTGCTTTAATTTAACACATTGTTCATATAAAATGATTAATTACGAAATTATTTGAATGAATTTCTCTCATAACTATTAAATATAATCATTAACGATTCAATGGAATATTAATACTAAAATGAAATAATTTTATGAATTATGAATTTTTTTCAATAAAATTCTTAAGGTATTCTCTATCTAAAATACATGTATTTAAATAATTTTTAAATTCTGCTTTCTATTTATAATTTACAAAGTAGAAAAAATTCTTCTCAAGTTTGAACATTTTAAAGAAAAGTAATATGTCTCTAAAATTTAATCTATAACTTTTAGAATCATTTTTTAATCATTCACACACATATAAGCTTAATTTTATCTGTTAAAAATGTTTTCAAGAAGTAAATATTACGCATTATTGACTTAAAGTTGTGTGTTTTGAGAGTTATTATTATTGTTATTATTATTCCCGGTGTCCAAATATTATATAGAAAGTTAAGAGACAATTGAGTTTATTATTATCACTATTATTTCGTCTTAAATCTATTGAAATATTATTCAGAATTTTAATTAAATGAATATAAATTATGTGAGGAATATTTTGATTAGACATTCTATCCTTAGTTTTTTCTCAAGCATGTACAGAAATATAATGATTTCAACCGTTTGTTGAAATATTTGCTAAAAATTTTAATACCATATATATAAATACATTCTCTTTATAATTAATTCAAAAAATTTTATACTTCTGAGATTTAAATAATTTTTAGAGAGAGAGAGAAAGAAAGAAAATCGTTTGTTATATAAAAAGAACGAAGTTTGAAAAAGAAGTGGTGAAAAAATAGATTCTCTCTAATCTGTTACAACGTCGCTACTAGAGAGCTTCGTAAAGAGAAAAGATTCCGCTGCGTGTTATTGACACCATAAGGTTAATTATTTAGCTTTATAGAATATTAAATTGCTTAGATTAATATTTAAGAAAAGGCTACAAAAAATACACACAAAAATGTATAAATAAATATTTTTAATGAACAATTTTTTAAATTTTTTATAGAAAACGGTTTTTTAAGCTGAAAAAAATTATTAAAAGAGGACGCAAATTTTTTCTCACAAAAATTAACAAAGTTAAAACGATTTTTTTTCCCAATAAAAAACAACGGTTTTGCGATATGAAAAAATGAATGATAAAAAAGAAGACTTTTGACGTATTTTTGAAGTTAAAAGGTTTGAAGAACATAAAACCTTAAAGCAGAAATCGAATTTCCTCAAACTGTTGTGTGAATATATATGTATATTTTAATATATTATATATGAGCTAATTCTGACATTCATAGGTGAACAACTTTTTACCTTAACAAAACCCTTTTTTATTTATTGGAGAATTTGCTAATGGGTTTCCCCGGGATCATTTGTCCCCCCAAATATTATAGGAATCAGGGTGTTAGGGTGATCTATATGTTTTAGTTGGGTACAAAGGAAAAAACGGGGTTAGGTTTTCGGGGAATTTTTTGGCCCGGGGTTGGTCTTCATCGGTTTTACTCTTATTCCAAAAACTTTCCCTCTCTCTCCCTTTTTCTCTCAAACCCCCTTTTTTTCCCTTTTTCTTTTTTTTTTTTTTTGTAAAATTTTTGCAGAACGTGTAATTTTTTTTCTCCTTCTAAAAAGGTGGTATCAGTGATCCCACAATTACAAATTTAGACAAAGCAAATACTTCGAAGAACATTTTTGTTTTCTTACATTCCAGTTATTTAATCATCTTTTTTCCCCTTTTTTTTTTTACCCATGAATACTTTTTGGAAAAATGAGGAAAACTTTAAAAACGATATATTTTTTTTTCTGCATCGAAATGACAAAAACATCAAAAGATTTTTTTTTTTAAAAATTTTAACTATCCTGTTGAAAAAAATTTTGTTATTCAAATCCCACTCCCCACTGAAAAAAAACAAAAAAAAAAATAATTAGTTTTTGAAATACTTTGTTCTGGGCTTACACAGCAAAATAAAAATGAGTTATTATTTATACACCTCGATCTAATCTAATATTTCTAAAGATAAATGTAAAGCAAAACAATCATTTTCTTATTTTAATTTACTTTCATTTCATATATTTTCAGTTGAGAAAAAAAATGAGAAGCTTTATAGTTTTCGCCATTTGCCTGGTCATGGCGGCCATTGTAATGCAACAATCTGAAGCAGGTCATAGTTTGAAATTGAAGAGGCTAATCAAGTATGGACTCATCGCCAAAGCTTTGACCGGAAAGAAGATCCCATTACCCTTGCCATTGCCACTGCCCATTCCAATCTTCAAAGAAAATATTCATCATACTCCTTACCCGTAAGTTATTGAGTTGCAATATTTATATATATAGATATATGTGTTGAAAAATGAAAAAAGTAAATATCATGCGAGTATAATTGCAAATGTTTTTATTTAAGGAACGAATATTCTATGTTTATTTTATTTTTGAATAATACATGCTAAAATTTACTGTGGAAATACTGATATATCATTTGCTATTCTAATCTTTGAAAAATTAATTTAAAAAATCTTGAGAAAAATTACAGACGATCATATTTTAAGAATGAATATTTTATATTAATTTATCTTTTTGTGTACAAAACACGCCGCAGCTCATTTTTCGTTTATTTTAATTGCTAAGTTGAGGCAACAGAGATATATCGTTTGCTTTTCTATTCTGCTTGAAAGAACTAATATTTTTTGTTGTATTTTACAGAGTTCTGTTATGCTTGAGTTACGATAAATATATTTTACCACAATTTGAAATTGTTATGAATAATTTTTATCTCCTGAAAATCAATTATTTGTTTGTAATATTGAACAAATTCTGAAGGAGACTACCTCAAATAAAATATTGAGCAATTTTTTCGTAACGTTATATCTATGCATAAAAAGTTCTATTTTAAAACCAAAATCCCAGTTATATCCCGCAGAAACTCAGATTAATAATTAAATATTTTAATCAATAATTTGATATAACTTTGAAATGTATTCAAAGAAAAAAGTGAAAAATATGCTGAAAAATTAATTAACACAGATTCTTACGGTAATTATAAAGCTACAATCTTTATCTCAGGCTGCTAAAATTATTTTATCATATATATATATTATATGCTTACAGATGAAAATATATCAAATATTTTTCCTTTTCTTTTGATTTCTAGAAGCCATACGTGAACTTTTATGTTAAAAGTAAAAATAGTCTTTTTAAAGAGCTAAAAAGAAAACAAAATTGAGAATTCCAAATTAAATTTTTAATAAATGACAAATATAACTTAATTACTTCAACTAAACAAGATTAATTTATACTTAAGTTAAATATTTTCAAAAACAGAATATTTTAAAGATAGAAATGCATTCCTTTTAAAAATAAAGTATTTAACGAATATATCTCAAAATTGTATCATTATTTCTGAAAAAGTTATTGTTCAAAAATAAAATTTTAGCACCTCTTAACTTAAAAATAGACAAAAAACTGAAGATAATTGTGAATAAAAAGTTTTCAAATCATATAATTATGAATAAAATGTGATGAAATTGTGTAATTGCAAATAAAAAAGTGTTTAAGTAATTACAAGAAACTCTAGACAGCAGCTTATATTTATAAAATAAAAACTAACAATAATTAAACTTAATCAAATTTTAAATTAAATATTTAATGATTACATAAATTAAGCCTTAACCATATTCAGAATTGCAGCAAATCCATTCAATTAATGGCATATCTTGTTAAAAATTGTAATTTTGTTTGTTTCAAAATATTTCAGTTTTAATGAAAGCTAATAATGTCTACATGATTTTTTTTGCTTTATTTCATCGTCATTGTTACGATCTTTCATTCCAATGTAAAAATATTTCTTATATTCTTAGAATTTTTTTTTAAAATAAGCCATGGAAAGTTAAAAGATCTGCCATATCTGTTGACTAGCATCTAAAAATCTGTTACAAATAAAATTACTTTTCACATTTTCTTTATAAAAATTGATAATTGTTATTATTTTATAACTCGATTTCTTACGTTAAGATATCCGACTACCTAAAATGATTTTCTTCAAAAATTGACACATTTTTTATGATTTTATTTTATAGGTCATCTTATTAGCTTAATAAAAACACCAAGTTTTCTATTTTCCATTCACTAGAACAAAAACTACAAAATGTTTTTGTAAAAGCAGATGCCATAACTTTAACCGAAAATCAAACTTCAAAAATGCGTTTTCTCGAAATGAGTTTTTTCGAAAACTCAAACAGGGACACGTTGCTCAAAAATTTGAAAACAATTTGCTGAAATTTTTTGTGTATTTTTTGGATAACAGTAGAAATGTTTTGACCTTCAGATTTATCAATCACTGTTTTATTTCAAAATGTACAGTCCTTTATGGGAATATAATCACTGTTTTTTTATAAGCAATTCTATAATTCTAAGAAGTGCTCTAGTTTTGTAAAAAATTAAAATATCTCTTATCCTGAAGATCATTTCAAACAGAAATAACAAAGTAACATACCTAAACTGAAAAATTGAGAATTTGTTCATAACATTTTTGTACACAGCGGCCCGTTTAAGTAATTTTTTGTACATTTCGCCAGTTTTTCCCCCTTTAAATAATAATATTTTTTTTTTCTGTTTTCAATTTCAGGATTTTTTTTCTTAAAATATACTAAATAAATCTAAAAAAATCACAAAAAAATCCCCATTTCTCCATTTTTTCAAAAAAAAGTTGTCGCAAGTAGTCGGATACTTTAATAACACATACTTCTTAAGAAACTAGATTAAGCATAAATATAATAAAAAATAATACCAAAGCTTGTGACCTTAAAAATGCGTCTTAGGTCATTGCTATTAAATCACGAAAATGATTATGTATATTTAAATTATGTTACTATTCTTATACCTCTATCCAGAAATAAATCATAATTATATTTACAGCGTCAACCACCACACCCACGCTGAAATTGGATACGGGCTCCAACACGGACACGGCTATGGAGGAGGTTTTGGAGGAGGCTACGGTGGCGGCTATGGAGGTGGCCACGGCGGTGGCTACGGCGGTGGCTATGGAGGAGGCTTTGGTGGTGATTTTGGCGGTGACTTCGGAGGCGGATACGGATGGTGAAGGAGTGTCAAAATTTAGAACTTTATTCTTATTGTAATCTTTTTCTCATCGATTCACGCCGAAGGGCTATGCTCAGGATATTTTTGTACATAGTTATCTTCTGACCGTTGTAATCAATTTCTAAATGTGTCAAATTGCATGTTTTTATAGTGGGTATATAAGATGTGTAAAAGGATTGAAAGAAAACCTAGAAGGGAGATGCTGGCATCATCTGAAAATAATTTTTGTTGGTTTACATTAGAATATGCAATTGTTATTTGTATTTATTCGGGTATGTGCTTTCCCAAATGTTAATTATTGATGATTAGGGCCACGCATAAATATGTTAATGAATTGAAAAAAAAACCTTTTCTACTGTTTTTAGTTTTTGCTATGCGTTATTTGTGTAGGCATATTCATGACTTTAATTTAAATTTTAAGAAGAATGTTACTTTTCTGAGGATATTAACGAAGTTCTTTAAGAAATTCCAAAAAACATTCATGTAATTTCTAGTTAGAATATTCAAATATTAAAGAAACTTTAAATATATCATATGAGGTTAACATTTATTGAAAAAGAAATAATGCAATATAATTGTAAGACTTTCAGATAATAATAATTATTGATACAACTTGTTTGTAAATACATAATCCTTAAATTTTTTTAAATATTAGTAAATAAGGAAAAAAAGGAGCAATAAAAGAAGAATTAGAATTAATAAACAGAGTTAAAGTGAAGTAAGAAACCAACATTAAAAAAAAGGTGAACTTGAAAGTAATGCTATATATTTGAAAACAAAAGGACTGAAGATTGAATACAATTAAATGAAACTGGTTAGAAAGATTTGTTTTATTTATGTTTAGTAATAGCTGGAATAAATAAAGATGAATGAATAGCTGGTCGATAAATGATTAACCACTTCTACAGTACGAAATTAAGGTTCATTGTCAGATGGGAGTATGTATTTCACTATCTGTTTATAAAACACAAAACTATTCTTCAAGTTTATAGCAAAACTAAAAAATACAGGAAAAGGTTTTTGTATTCGATATGGTAAGGACTAAATGAAAGAAAATACGCAAGGGATAGAATTGTTGTGTAAATATTATAAATAACTCAATTCATAGATCTATAAAGTTGCACATCAAATTATACGGCCCGCATTATTTTGTTTGTGGTAAGAGTCGTATTATTTTAACAGAACGGAGTTTAATCTGAGAGAATATTTTGTTATGAATTTTTTGTTTAGTGATTATGGAAAGATATCCACAACCAAAATAATGCCTGCCTAGTCTTGATTTTAAACGGTCAATCATACATCTGTATAATGCTCATAATTTTTCAATTGTAATGAAGTGTATTTTTTTAAGAAAAACAATAAAATTTTGTATTTTATGAAGTCGTTGTTTATTTAAATATAGTATATAAATTTTGGATCATTTGTTTTATTATTTGCCCACTAAAAAGGTCGAACGAACTGAGGAAAATTTAAATTGAAAGAATAATATTATAAGCAGATGTATTTCGTTAACAACAAACGATATTCAAATAGGATTTTTTTCCCACTAATGCAATTGTGTTGTGGGATTTTGAGAACTTTCCAATTGTGTGCTCTTGTTTAAATTAAACTCATTTTTCTAAAAAGGATTTCTTTTCGTATTCAAAATTTCTTTTGCAATTAAAGTTTTATTTAAACGACATTTCAAAATTATATTTTTTATACAATAAAATTTCGCATCCAAACAAGCAGTTTGAATTTTTTTTCAGGAAAAAAATGTCACGGCGAATTCCATTAGATTCTCTTCTAGCACTGATGTACTGCTAAAACTCACGAGTCAGGCTCAAGTTATTTTAAATTTTAACTTAAAATGATATTATTTAAAAAAATATATTGTTTGAAGCTTTAAAATTATAAAGTCACCTCGTTTAACGACACCTTTTTTCCTTAATTCGGGGTTATTCGTTATATCGAGATCCAAAGAAAAAGTACAAATTTTTAGCATTTACTTTTTGGATATTCTATAAACACAATTACAAAAAATATCCATTGGAAAATGCCTTTTATTAACCGCTAAAAAAATTTTATAAATTATTCCCACTAGTTAAAATTTTTAAAATGTATTTGATGTTTGAAAATTTTTTTGATTCCTGCCCCGTGGGTTTTTTTTTCCTGTATTCAGAAAAAATATTACATTATTTATATTCTTTTAAAAGAGGTCTTTGTTTTCACGGTTTTCCCAAAACGTTAACATTAAAAAATTATATTTTTAAATTTCATTATAAATTTTCCCATTGAATTGCGTTCATTCTCTGATAAATAAAATTTTCCCTCCACTTACAAAAAAATAGTCATCAAATGTATAAATTGTAAAATCTTAAAATATCCCCTCGTTGGGGGATTGGGTGAATAAAAAAAATATCCTCCCCTATAAAACTTCCTGATGTTACACTCGTGACTCATCTGCACCTGTAAAATCTAATAATGGTCTTTACCCTTTCCTGTTGAAATTTGCTTTAAAAACAGGAAAAGACTTTTTCTGTTGCGGACAGAAGGGATGTCATTTGAAAAAAGTCCAATTTCTTCTAATAAAAAAAGTTCAGCTGTTAAAATAATTCATTAATTCGGAGTTTATTATTCCTTAAATGGTGGAGAAGGGTTCCTTTATTTTATTAGGGGAAAGATAAAAATTAGTTAAATCACGAAATTCATTAAATTGGGGTCCGCCTGTAAATATAAAAAAAAGAGCAAAATATTTTATTAATTCAAAAAGTAATGATTAATTTTTTATCACTTTTTTTTGATATAAAAACATATTTAAAAATACAAAAGAAAAAAAAAAAAAATTGGGTCAAAAAAATTTAAAATTTTAAATTTTTGTTTATCCCCTATATGTTTTGGTTTGACACTTTAATGAAAATATAAAGACTTAGGTATAAACATTTTTTCAAAATGGTTTTTTTTACACATGAAATGCATTTTCAAAATGTGTAATCAATTTTTTAAAAGTCCGGACAAACCTTTCTTTGCTAAATTATTTTACTAAAATAATTTTTACTAATTTAATAGGGCTTTTAGTTTTATTTCCTTCTATAATAACGAACATAAAATGTACAAAACATATTATTACTTCTTTTGGTATAATCATTTAGTAAATAATATAGTTACCCTTTTTATTCTTTGCGAAAGATGCTACTTTTCCTATACTCTACGTTTTCTTTTTTTGAAAGGAAAAATAATGCTTTTTATAACGATAAAATTAATTCCCAGTTAAACGGAAAATGAAAAAAAACAACGCACAATAAAGAAAAAAATCGGGAAAAATATAACGATATCACCAAAAAGAAATTCTTTATTTTTATCTATCTTAAAAGGGTGGCGAATCATTGGCACGCGCCACTGGCACGCGGCACAATTTTTTGGGAACGCCACCGACAAAACGATCAATCGAGATTTTTCAACGGAATTTTCGCAGTTTTTCCCAGTTCAGTTAAAAAAATCACAAGTTTATTATGTCCCCTATGGACATCATGTGAAAAACGAATTTTCCCCTTTTTTGGGTTTTGGAAATTAAGAATTTAAAATCAAACTTTTTGTTTTTGGCAGTTAAATTTGGTTAAAAAAATTTTTAAAAAAAAAAATTTTAAATTTTTGCGATTTCAAAAATTTAAAAAAAAACATTTTAAAATTTTTTTTAAAAAAACCCAAATTCGACCAGATACGAACTCTTAAGAAGCGGCTCAAACTAATAAATATTTCATCGATCATCCACAAGTCATTTTTTTCAGGATGAATATCTTTAAAAGGTAACTCGTTTGGGGAAACCCTGATTTTTAAAATCCTAAAAGGATAATTTTCATGATAAGTGTCATTAGTAAAAACAAAAAAATTTTTTTTTTGGCATTTTGCTAAAAATTTTTAAATACAATATTTTGGCAAAAATTAACTTGAATAACCTTTTTCCAAAAGGTTTTTTTTTTAAAACGCCCTTTTTTATAAAAATTTTTTCCGGCTGCTCGACCTCTTTCAGAGGTCAACTATGATTTTTTTAAACATTCCCTTGTTTCAAGTTACAATCTTTGAAATAATTTTCGGCGTTTTTTTTAAAATTTTTTCCCCCCTGTTTCTAAAAAACGGAAAATCCCTTCTAAGTTATATATTTCAAAATTTGGGAGCCTCTTAAAAGTTCGAGAATATCATGCAAAAATTTTTATAATGAAGTTTTTTTTCAAAAAAAAACCTTTGGAAAAAAAGGATTCCATTTTTTGCCAAAAAATTGATTTTTAAAAATTTTGTCAACATGTCCTTTAAAAAAATTGTATACATGTATTCCCAAACTAAGTGAAAAAACAAAAAAATTTTCCAAGCTTTTAAAATCACGGTTGAAAGGCGGATACCTTAAAAAACTCGCTTGAAACCATTTGGCAGATGACTCCAATTCAGCATGCATTCTGCTAAAAGTAACATCTTAATTCTAATATAATTTATTTTGTATCTAATCTGCAACGAAAAAAATCACACTAATGCTACTTTTTAATTTGAATTACACATTTAACTAAAACATTTTTATACTATGAAAAAAAAATGTATTTTTCTGTAGTAAATTAAGTTTGGTGTTGTGTTAGCATTTGTTTAAATTATTTTCTCAAGTAAAATTTTTTTGACCCCGTCTATACCTCATTAAGAATTTCTTTAAAAAAAAGGGCCCTTGATCCATAAAGGTTCGCCATTTTTCTATATACCCTTACCCCCCCTTGGGGATATTCCATGATAGACAAATATACAATGTTTATACATTAAAAATTTTTGATATCTACTTTTATTTACTTTGATTTTGACTGTAGTAATGATGGTATAGGTGGTAGGCCACCGTGGACGGTGGTGATCACATGTAAGTTGACTTTCACCCGAAATTAGTTTTTCTGAGTTAAAACCGGAAATAACATTTCCCCTTTTAAATTTATTCGAATTATAATCTTAAGGCTGACGAACGAGAAAGGTCCGGGGCCCCTTGCCCGTTGGCATGATTATACGTCCTGATCGAAGGAAGGGGTTGTAAAAGTAACATTAATGGACGTGGCCAAACACATTCACTATCATTCTATTTTTTTAAAGTTATTGGCTTTCGGAAATTGGTTTTTGAAAATTTCAATAACTATTCAACATATTTATTCGACTTACTATAAGTTTTATTTTTAGAAATTAGTAAAAAGTTTTGGCTTCATTGATAGAACTATATGCGACAGCCCCTTGTTTTGGCCGCCTGCGCACATTGCACGAGCTGTACACTTGCTAGGATCGGCCCCGTGTAAACTAAAACTTACCTCGTGACACTATTATTTACATATTTGACATCCAGGAATCAAAATATTTAAAAATTTCATCAACAGAGGGTAGTGACGTGACGTTTTCAATAATTCCCGGAAATAATAATGAATGTAATAAAACAGTGTATTTTAGAATTTATTTCAAATCTTCTTCTAGTATTCAATATTTTTCCGCCGAACCATACGTAATTATGTATGAAGAAGAATAAAGGAAGCAACTGTTCCATATACTGTAAGTGCTTTGCATTATTTATCCCTCATAGTAATTCTGTAAACTTCGCTGCCATGTTTTGATATTAAAAAGCTATAGAAAAAAACACACACACACAATGTAATACAACTTTATTGTTTTGTTCTTAATATTGATGCATATTCTTCAGATATATTTTCACTGATGATGTTAGCGTTGAATATTCTCATTAAAAAGTCTTCTTCCTTCTACTTATTGCTTTCTTCAAGCTATTTTTTTTTAATATTCTCATGATTTATTTGATGATAAATAATATTTCGCATAATCACAACATTGATTTGTTTTCCTACATTTTATTTTATATGAAGACAAGTGATTAATATTAACTTTAACAAATAAGTAATTGTTCATATATATAGGGTATAGTTCATATATATTATAGAGCTTATTATATATAAAAGAAATATTGTTTTAATTAAAACCGTAATAAATTTCTTTTAAAAAAAATAACATTATAAATAACTATATACTTTTTACTAAAAAAACTTAAATCAAAATCCCCCAATTAATTTTATTAATAGTTATATAAATAAAGCTTTTCAAAATAGTTAGGATTAAAATTTTGAGATTGATAATGCTTATTACTATATAAACAAATATTTTTTTATAGATTCCATAGTCTAATATTAGATTGAAATTATTTACTATTATTTTATTCATATTTACTCTAAATTTTTTGTTATCTTAATATGCAACTATTTTAAAATTTTTTTTCCATTCTTTTTTAAACTTTTTTTAAACTACATTTCAAACCCCCCCTTTTATTTAAATTTATTGGGGTATAGAATCCAACAAATTAATTTTCCACTCAGATTTGGCGGGGTTTGCATTTGTAATGCAATTTTTTGGTAAGTTACCTTATCTTGTAATGGTTTGATATTTTATCCATTATTTCCATTGTTTTTCTCAGTGTTATTTTAAGGGGGAAAGGTTTTGGGTGGCCAAAAAAAATTTCAACCCCTTTTATATTTTAATTTTTTTTAATAACGTCCAAATAGTAAATTTTAGGGACGCATCCATTTTTTATTTATATTTATTATCTCGATTATTTTTGTCCTTTTTTGATTTTCCGCTTTTTCATTTTTTTGTCGAATTTATTGTTTGGATGTGATCTCTTGTTAGTAGAGAATTGGCCTATATATATATATATATATATATATATATATATATATATTTTTAAATTTTAAAAATATATATATATATATGTATTATTTAAATTATACTAAATAATATTCTCTAGTATTTTGGCATCATTAACCTTCAAGTGTTTAATGTAAAATATTTGGCTGTATAGAGAAGAGCATATCCAGATAAAAAATACAATAACACTTTTTTTTAAAAAATAAAGTATTTTAGATGCACAGAAATTACATGCGGATATTCAAAATAAAATGCAGCAAAAAATTATAGAGCGTTTTGAGTTAAATAACAGGTAAGATAATAACAAATCGCTCTAGTGATAGGTACTTACTTTGAAGTATTATTATCAACTTTTTATTAAACATTTTTAAGACAGGAATATAAGCCTTTCGGCAGGGTGAAAAAAAAGTAGCAATGAAAAGAGACAAGAACGATTATAACTTAGTGAAAATTTTAATCATAAATTGTACCATTAATCATTGGTGTTTCATAAACTAAATCTTTTCATTTTATTTAATACACGTTGACTGAAGTAAATTTGCGCACATATAGTAATACTTAAAAAATATATTTAATAATTCTTAATGGGCTCAATTCATGATGGTCACATGATAAAAACAAACATAGGTTCTCCATTGAATTCAAAACAGACATCAAACTAATTGTACTTGTTGATCTATTTGTAAAACTTGGGGAAAATTTTTTTTTTAAAAAATTTCTAATTTATAAAAAATGTGCCGAAAGATTTTAAATTTAAAAAAAAACTTATTTTTTGTATGTCTTTTTTAAAAAAGAAAGCAAACTGAAAAGCATTTATTAAAAAAAGTTTCAGAAAAAATCAAAAAATTAGCAACAATGAAACCTGAACTGATTAACTGGAAAACATGATTGCTTTTATTGTGCTATGAAAATATGGGTTTTGAGCTGATTGGCAAAACATGTTATCAAAATCATTTACTAAGATCACATGGAATTGAGCCATTCTAAAAAAATTTAAGAATTTTAATTTAGCAGAATAAGTATTTAGTTTCATTGCATATTTTTTAAAAGATGAATTCATTCTTAAATACAAAACAAAATGGCAACTTTTCCCAAAAAAACATTTTCGAAAGAAACAAAAATAAAAGAAAAAATTTTTCTTCCTATTTTTTTTTTCCTTTGCGATAGCTTAGTGATAGAATCACGATTTAAATGTGTGACGAAGATATGAGACTCTATTCCAAAAGATTTCGCCTGAAATATCTAAATTTATCTAAGTTCTAGCGTGATAGCTTTTGAAAAACAAGGTGATACATATGTATATAGTGATACATATGTATATTTATGAAATAATTAATGAAATGTATTATTTCATAAAAAAAATCTAACATAAAAATCTATCTAACATTGTCGGCTTTAGTGAAAAAAAAAAGTTTAAAAATATGTTTTAATCAAGTAATTCAAAGTGCCAACAGTAATTCAAAGTGGCCGGACAGAAAAATACAAATATCTTCATAAAAAAAATAATAATAGAGAGAAGGAAAAATTCAAATAAATGAAAAAAAAGCAAAATTTTAAACTGATAAAAGAAACACATCAGTCCGTAATTTTCAAAATAGTTTAAGGATGTGGCTACATTCGAAGATTTTTAAGGAACCCGACTTTTCAAACCGGGGATTTTGAAAAAAGCATTAAATGGAGAATACTTATGATATTTATGTCACTTAGTTTAGAAAATGTATAAAAAAAGTTTTAAAAATTTAGTTTTTCAAAAAAAACTTTTTTAAATCCCAAATATTTTAAAAAAAAAAATGAACATAGAATGACCCATTTTCAAAATATTCTTTTTGTAAAAAAAAAATTTTTTCTATTATAATATTTTGCCTGTATATAGTTTTCCAGACCTTTTACAGAGGCTCAAACTAGAATTTTGGAAATATATTTTTGGAAGTGGTTTTTTCGGGGTTTTACGACAACAGGGGGGGAAAAATTTTTAAAAGAAAAAAAGGGCCGATAATTTTTTTCCAATAGGGGGAAACCCTTTTGAAAATAATGTAAATTTTTTAAAAAACCCCAGTTCGGGACTTTTTGGAGAAGCCCCTTTACTTTTTTGCACACACACACACACAAAAGTATTATTATTTTTTGGGCTTTTTTTAAAAAAAGGGAACATTTTAAAAAAAGGCTATTCTAAGTCAATTTGTGCCGAAATATTGTATTTAAATCTCAAGAATAAAAAATTCGAAAATTTTTAAAAAATTAAGGGGGTTTTTTTCATAAAAAAAAAAATACATAAGCATTTTACAGAGAGATTATATTTTGATTTATAACACAGATAAAATTTTAAAGGGGAAATGTTTTTAAAAAATTTCCCAATTCAATATCTTAAAAAAATTTTGCGTAGCTGCTTCCGGTTAACTAATTATGCTATAAATTCGTTCTAAATATCGTAGAAACAAAAAAAAGAGTGTTTTTGGGAAACTTAAAAGTAAGGGTTTAAAAAAAAAAAACGGAGAAGAAAAATTTTTTGAGGGAAAATTTTAAAAAAACGGTGAATTTTGGTAATAATGGAATTTTGATACCATACCTTAAAAAGTATAGCAGAAACAAAAATGTAGTTAATTAAAATCTCTCTCTCTGCAAAACTAAGCTTTATGAACGACTAATTTATAAAGTGGATAATATTGAATACATTGCCAGAACTGTCATTTATGCCCATAGCACTGTCTGATTTGGTCCTTTCATGGACATAACATCATCATCATTAAACTATAACAGATAGTAGCGTCTACAGACTATTGTTATGAGAGGGATTTACACTTTAAAAAACTTAAAGACGGAAGAGCTGATATGCGCTGTATATGCTAAAAATTCAAAATCTCTTCATATAAGGCAGTGTTTCATAAACTAGGATCACGTGATTTGTGCACTTAGGGTAACCAAAAATTTTAGATTTGTTGATATATCTGTTGCTATTGAAAATATCACTCATTTTCCACTAAAATCCCACGATGACTTGAGTTATCAACAGATAGTGGCTACAAATTGATTGTAACACGAATTCCTTAAGATTTTTGGCTAGGAGTTGTACAAAAATTTCCAACAATTTCTGAAACTCTGTAAAACAGTATCTTTCATTTTTTTTCTACAACTTATTTATGTAAGACGACATTTTCGCCTTTAACAACCATAAAATCAAGGTAACGATAAAATCTAAAGAATATTGATGAAATACATCTTCCGGCGGAGTTGACTATTACTCCAAGTCTTAATATTATAATTAAACACATCCTTCCCATTGATATCTTAAATCTTGCTTATAAAGTTGATGTTCTCAGCAGGAACGTCTTAAGGCATGGGCAACTGGGCCCGAGCCCAGGGCCTGGCCGCAATAGTGATCTCGTCTCGTTCTCGAATCAACCTTAATAAAATCATTATTCGAATAATTTAGAAGGTAAATGTTATTTCCGATTATATTCTTCAAAAAACTGGGGATTTCGGATGATATGCCAACTGGCTACATGTGATCACCGTCTTCTACCATCAACTTACTCAATCATTACTCATGTGCATTCTGAAGTCTGCAGTCGGTCAAGCCGGTTAGTGTGATTGTGAGTGATGCGCATTTATTTGTTTGGGGTTATTGTTTGTACGAGTATTTAACTCCGTATGATATGTACTGTCTATTTTTCAGAGTCATAGGTAGGGTCTACATTTGTGTAGGGGTCATTGGCCTCAAGAAATCCTAAGACATCTCTAGATCTCGGAAAGGAACTCAAAATGACTACACTTAATAAATAAATTATAGTTCATATATAATTTACCGTATATAATTACTTTACATAATTTTTTTTTTAATTTTGTTACTAAATTAAAATTTTATATCGTTATATTCAAAGTAAAAACCTATTGCGGATGTTTATTACTGCAAAATAATAATATTCTGCAAATAAAACATATATAGAAATACTCAAGCGTGTATGAGCATTGCGCAATGCTTCTGGGGTCGCCACGCCGAAAAGTTTAAGAGACCCTGGTATGAGGCAAGGTTTAAGCCTCCAAATCTCAACCTCGTGTACACCACTGATAACAGACGAATAAAATTATGTGCAGTTGACAAGCCATGTAAGTTTTTTATAAGAAATTCTAATTTGATATTTTTAGGGTTTATTTCAATCTCTCAATCTGATTTTAGATTTGAAATCAAAGAAAATAAAACGTACCCCTTTTTTTTATTTCTAAATAAATAGAGAATGCGTTAATTTTCAGTAAAACCATAGCTATATATTTTCAAGGAATACAACACCAAACAATCAGCTTTCTTTCAGATACCTGCAGCACATGCAAAATATCCACTAAAAATACATTTGTTTTTTAACTGGCTTTTTAAAAAAAAATTAAAAATCCCATCTATACAGAAAATACATGGTAGTAAAAAGAACTTGTAAAAGTATTTTGTTCCATTTTCTCTCTTGTTTTAATAATTTTTGCAATTGTTACATTTTTTACGCAGATTAACAAAAATACGACTAATTTCTGTAAATTTATAGTTTCTTGAACGTTTTACCAAATTATTACCAAAATAATTGTATTCTAATCCTTATTTCGTAACTCAAAAATGATGGAAATGGTTGAATGCTTATTTCTTGTACAAAGAGAATAAATGGATTTTGTGCAACTGAGGAAGAATTTGCAATGTTTTCTGAAAAACATACACTAACCAACGAAAAATACAGAGCAATATTGATCTTGCGAAGCTAATTATTAACACTTTGAAATCCAGATGGCGCTACGAAAAACCTGCAAAACCAAAAACTCGTTTCTCTCTCTGCTGGAAATAAACTATCAGAACTATGCTCACGGGCCAAAGGAGTTACACATGATTCATGCAAAAAAAGAATTAAAAAAATATATAGAATGTTTTTAGATAAGATGTCAAGTATCTCGGACTTAACATCATCTAAATTACTTGTTGTGAAATCTTTTAAAAATGCTTCTACGCTTTGTAGGTTCATGTTTCGTGTGAATCTGGGTTCCCATTATTATTTTGGAATTATACTGTAGTCAAAAGATGTGTGTGTGTGTGTGTGGAAATCGTGATTTCTATTTATTGTCAAATGGTAGGAGACAATTTGTCCAATGGAAATACTATTCACCCTTACTAAATTCTAATTCAATTCGAACGATCGAAAACAGATATAAGTGCAACAGCTAAAATATGCCAATTGTAGAGATGTTACCTGTTGAAAAAGTAAAGAGATACATTTAAAAGTGTCTGTTTCTAGAGCATAGGAGGAATAAAAGACACGGATTTCTTTTAATTTTACTTAAAAATACTTGAAAACACTATTTGAGTAACGAATTTGATATTATGAGTTAGGAGATGAAGGAACATAATCCGTGGAGAGAAAAATCAATGAAAAAGAGTTAAATAAAAACATATTTTCCTATTGCACTTTATAAATTACCTTATTTGGCAATCAATTTACAGTGCTTACATCAATGAAGGACAATCCAAACTAGATTATGTTTAAAAAGTGAATAAGAAATTGTTACATCCGTAAAGACTTTTTTTAGTGATTATATGCAGAATTTTGGGCCTGTTTTTTTCTCCGTAAAAACTATATTAGTGAAATAATGATTTTAAAAAATTTTTCGCCCTGACGTTTTGGGGTGCAAACCTCCAACCTTCAAACCTTTTTTCCCAACATCAATCCCAGTCACTGGGGTAGTATTTTAAGCCCCCCCCTCAAAATTCCCTTTTGCCCTTTTGATATGGAAGCCCCCAGTGGTAGGGTTTCACATGTTGGCCCCAGTTTGGGGCCCCGTATCACTGATATGGTTGATACGGTGGTAGCTACGCCCCTGATTCTAGTACACCAGGATAAACATAAATTCAGTGAATGTTTTTTTAGTGCTGACGTTAAACGATTTAATTTGAAGTTTTCCAAAAAGCTTTAAACTGTGACAAAACCCTGGGGGTTTCCAGGCTTTTCTACGGGTTCCTCGGAGTCTGTCATGTAACGTTGGGATTTCTCTCTTTTACAGGCTCTGAATGGCCTAATAGAAAAATTGAAAGATGTGCCATACTAGACTAGATCATTAAATTGCCCACTGAAAAAATTCTACTAGAACTTGTATTATGATCAAAAATAAAGTCGGGGAGGCATGTACAAAATCTTAGAGGTCCGTGATGTCCCGCTGATACACAAAGGGGGACCGTGGGGACCGAAAGTTAAAGAGCCACTGTCCTAAAGGGTTTATATTGACAGATTTTATTCCTTCTTAGAATTCAAAAACTCGATAAACTTTTTAAAGGGACCGATTGCGTTCGGGAAAGGATTTAAAGCCATAAATGGATATTTCGATATTTAGTGTCATTTAGATTAGAATACATTTTAAAATTGTTTTAAGGACATTTTGACAAAAAAATTTATTTAAATACACTATTTCGGAAAAAAATTAACTTAGAATAACCTTTTTTCAAAATGTTCTCCTTTTGTGAAAATACTTCTATTATAATAATATTTTGCCTATATATATAGCTCAGACCTCTGTTCAGAGGCTCAACTTTGAATTTTGAAAAATTCACATTATTTTCAGAGTTACAACTATTTGAAATAATTATCGGCGTTTATTTCTTAAAATTGCTCCCCTCTGTTGTCGTAAAACATGCATAAACCCACTTCTAAGTTATATATTTCAAAAATTCTAGTTGCGCCTCTGTACAAAGATCTGAGCTATAGACAGGCAAAATATTATTATAATAGAAGCATTTTTCACAAAAGGAGAATATTCTGAAAATGGGTCGTTTTATGTTCATTTTTTATCAAAATATTGTACTTAAATCATTTTGTATTGTAATACTATTCTTAAAACAATCTTATATACATTTTCTAATCTATCTGACACTAAATATCATCAATATTATCCATTTATACGCTTTTGCAAAATCACGGTTCCGAACGTAGTCGGATACCTTAATCGGTAAATTAAATCAAAGATTCATTCTTTCTTTTGAGAATTTTGCTTTCAACAGCTTTTATTTTCTGTTTCTTAGGTTTAAAATGTGACTTGTTCTGTTTTGTCTATGAGACCAATTTCTTATTTACTCCATTGCCAGTTAACTGATCAGAAATTTCTTTGAAATTTTTTGAAAAACTTCGGTGAAGATCATTCTCATAAGAAAATAGGCTCTTAAAATTCTAAATGAGACATAACAAACCATACCACTGTTTAAAA
>BMAV01019355.1:10740-51016 GCA_019973955.1 Trichonephila inaurata madagascariensis
TAAATGATCTACGACTGAAGCAAGGCTTTAGATTTATTTCTGTGTAAATATCTAGAAGCCAGATAACTAATGAATACCACAGAAAATAAGCCTAATTGATGTATTTCCTGTATATAGTTGTCTTTTTTTTTTCTTCAAATTTTTTTTTTGTCACTCATGTTTCGTTTATTGTATGTAAAAGTGTATAGATGTAAATCTAAGTGCTATTGTGTGCTGTGAAATAAACAATACATGGATAATTGCTTTCTGAATACTACCTTTCAATGGAAAATACTTGTATATTCTGTATCATGTTTAAAATAGATTGTTGTATAAGATAATTTAGGGCAAGTGAATATATTGAAAAAATATTGAAACTTCTATGAAGCATTTTATTTTTGATTTTGAATGCAGTACAATCCCTAAACTTCATTCAGCATAGCAATGTGAGTTTTGCTCATGATACAAGTTTGTTCATTATCCTTTCCCAGGTTTTGAAGTGCTATAGTAAAAAATAATTAAGAAGAATATAGCAAAAAAAAAAAGCTGAAGAATACTGAAAAATTCAAGTTTTACTTACCTTGCAAAACCTTGTTACATACATCAATGTCTGAGTCCAGTTCTTGCCACTCTGTACTGAACATAAAACTATTAATATTATTGATAGTACAAGTTATTGTTTTCTTGTTATTCGAAGACTTGGTCCTTTACATAAGACCCAAGTTTTTGTACTTCTTTACGCTTGATGTAGCAGAACTGCATGAAAAGGATAACAAGTGTTGCCAATGGCGTGGCTTGTACTATATTGAGTACAGTGTAGCAGAAACTGGACAATGGCAGTGATTTATGCCGTGTAATCAAGATTTCGCAGAAAGATTAGTATATAAAATATGTCTGTAAAAGTATGTAGATAGGCACTGAATTACTTCTGTATTTCTTTGATTTTTATTTTCACTTTAGCGCTTTGAATCGAGGAGGGAATTATAAATAAATCTCTACTTTTACTAATATTAATCAGATATCCCACAGATTACTTCACCTATTTAGGATTTTGGAGTATTTGCATAATTTTAAAGAATTCTATTTTATTTTTAAAAAATAATGACTCGTTAGATATTTTAAAATGGGAAGTTGTGATTTTACAGTTGGGCCAGAGAATTGGATACAGAAATTACACCTTGGTTTTGACACTTTCTCTAAGGCTCTCTTGGTCGTTGCACGAAATCGATCTATTTTCGTTAACGAAATTGTTGAAAGAAAATACTTGAAATGAAAAATACCAAGAGACTGAATAATTAGTACCAATTATAATTCCCTCGATAATAAAATCCTCGTTCCTTTAGTAATTGTAGAATTCATTTGATCACTCCCCAGTTAATAGCGTTTTCCTGAATTTTGTTAAATGCAATAATATTCAAATTTATTACTGAAGTGTTATTTCGAAAGTAATAACCATTTATTATGTGTATTCAGCTAGTTATTTCGATAAATTTCGAGAGAGGAAACGAATTTCTGAAAGGAAGCATAAATAGAAGTGTTTTAGTTATTAATTCTTAATGCAATTTTGAGTGTAGTTTTCGCATAATACCATAAGATCAAGAGAAGGATGATTTTATAGAAATTGTAATTCACATTAATTTTTTAAAAAAAGCTTTTTTTAAAAATGAAGTTTTAAGTTCTTTAAAAATTTTAATTTGGGAACAATATACTTTTTCCGGATCAATCAGGAGAGAAAATATGATTGAATACTATCGTAAATGTAATTCGTTATAATTTATGATTTTTAATTTCTTCTTTTGAATAAGTTATTTTCATTGTATATAACCTCTACCTCCATTTTCTATTGTTAAAATAAAATAGGAGATATATTTTTTTTCAATTTGAACCTATATTTTAACATATTTTTTTTTATAGTATAAGTATATAATATAAAATTTATTTTAAGCTCAGAAAATTATTTCGCTTGTAATTTCTTCGTGAAATTAAATTAGTTTTGGACATTTAAAATATACAATATATTAAACAAAAAATAATGTATGGATGAAAACTGATATAAAATGGATTTGTTATTGCATAAATGAATACATTTATTTTTTTCAATTTCTGAAAACTTTAGCTTATAATGCCTTGCAAATGAAAAAAAAATATTACTTATATGTGTGTGTGAGCGTGCGGATGTAATATGTTTTTAGCGTAATAACTATGATTTTTGAAAAAAAAACTTTATTGTATTTGATCTAGTAATCTAAAATACGTTTCATAACGTTTCTTTTCTTAAGCGTTTTAATGGGATTGACCATCGTTCTTGAGATTAGAATCAATGTAAGTGAAAAAATTTTATTATTAATATATGTCAGAAGAGTCTTATCCCGCATGAAAAGTTTTAGTGGTGCTAAAAGTTTTTTAACTAATCTATTTCCGAATGTTTATAATTATTAATGTTTAATCAACGAAGGGAATTATTTGGATTTGAAATTAATATTTAGCTTCCCGAAAAAAATCTTGATTATAAAAGTTGCTCTATATTTGCATTACAATGATCGAACTCATTAACTTAGAACATAATGAATGAAGCATATCATACATCATATACTTTCAAGCAAATGTAGTATATGTCTTTCAGTATAGTTAAAGGAAAAATGATTTATATTTCTTTTTGTGGAAAGTAAACTTTCCAATAAAAGTAATATACTGTATTGATAACAATAAAATTCAAACTTAGTGAACATATCCCTACTAAATTTTTTCATCAGCATGCCTAAAAAAATTTATAATAAATTGTGTAATGCCCATAGTGAAGTTTCAATCACTTCATGTTTGCATACGAGGTCTATTTTTAATGTAAGGTCCGTTTGCGTGTATAGTTCCCTAGTTCACGCATGCGCCGCAACTAGTCTCTTCGTCACTGACCAGCATCCTTTGCGAACACACTCGTGCCATTTCCATCTCTGTTGCAGTCGTGTAATATTCGCTGTGCGTTTTTAAAATGTTTAAGGTGATTGAATCGCTCACCAAGAAGATATAAGGTATGTTATTCATTTTTTGACAGAAAGATGTCGGCTGCAGATATTCATCGCCAGATAAAAAAAGTTTATGGCACAGAAGCAATGAGTGACAACAAAGTTCGAAAATGGCTCAGGAAGTTTAAAGATGGGCGAACAAACGTCCATGATGAAGAACGCTCAGGTCGGCCCTCTGTATCACTGATGGTTTGATGCAAGCAGTTGAAACAAAAATTCGTGAGAACAGGATATTCCCGATAACCACTCTTTCATTGGAATTTCCCGAAGTTTCTCGTTCGGTTGTGTACAAAATTGTGAGGGATGACATCAACTTTAAGAAATTGTGTTATCGGGGGGTACTCAGACTACTCACAGCGAAACACAAAGATAAGAGGTTTGCCATTTAATTTGACTTTTTGATTCGTTACGAGAAAGAAGGGGATGACATGTGTAGTCGAATCATTACTGGAGAGGAAACATGGGTATCCCATATCACCCTGGAATCAAACAGTAGATGGAATGGCGACACACATCCTCTCCCTTCAAGGTCAAAGGCAAACAAACGCTGTAAAAGCACAAGATTATGGCAACTGTGTTCTGGGACCGGCGCAGTGTTTTCTAGTGGACTTAATGCATCAACGATCAACTCAAATGCCTACTTCGTAACTGTACGGAAGCTCCGAAGAGCATTGCAACACAAAGGGTGTTGCATACTGTCAAAAAGTGTTTTTCTTCTCCACGTTAACGCAAGGCCTCACACTTCTTGAATAACTCGGAAGTTAATCGAATCTTTTGGCTGGGGGGTTTTGGACCATGCACCATACAGACCCGACCTTGCTCCCAGTGATTTCCACCTTTTCTGGTACCTCAAACACATTCTTGACGGGAAGCGTTTTAGTGACAAGGAAGAAGTGAACACGGCCGTGAACTCTTGATGGTCCGACCAGGCGGCAGACTTCTTTGAAGAGGGTTTTCAAAACTAAGTCCTAAGGTATGACAATTGCATTAATAAAATCGGCAACTACATAGAAAAATAGGCAAAAGAGATTGTGTACAATCCTAAAATAAATGTTTTTTAAACAAAATATTGTCGTTATTTTTTTTTTAAAAACGAACGGACTTTACTTAAAAAACAGCCCTTGTAGAAAATGGCAAGCTTAGCTAAATATTGGTAGGCAATCTAATCCAATGTTTTATCTGTATTAGGATCAAAGATTCCAGGGATTTAGAAGGCATAGTGTAAACTAGCAAAGCTATTTTCAGTGAAAAAAGCTTGGAATGGGTGTTTTCTTTTCTTAAGGTTATTCCAAAGTAAACAATGTTATTCCCAACACCAAATGTTTGACAATATTTTTTTTCTTGTGCATCTTTTAAAAATTAATCTTCATTTAACTTATTTTTTGATGATTCTTTTAAATTTTTTCCCCTTAAAATACTAACTCTAATCATAATGAACATATAAAAGATAATATTATTACAAATATTTTGTGTAACTAAATTTTCGGCAAAAAAAAATTGATTACCTTGAGTAAAATTATTTTGTTAAAAAATGTAGTCTACATTATGATGTTAGCCACTAATATCTTTTATTAGTTTCTACCTTGTTTTCTTAAGAATTTTCAACATATTCTGAACATTTTTTCCCCCAAAGCACATGTTTGCTTATTTAAACTTTTTCCTTACCATTTTGTATTGTCTTGTTGAACAAAATAATTTTTGTTATACAAAATAATTCAAGAAAACTGGGATTAAATTCTTCAATATATTTCCTTAAATGATAATGTTAAATGGATTTTTGAATTATTCGCGCTATATTTGTCTCAAAATCTTCAAAAAAAACAAAACATTGTTGATCATTTTTTTAACTTTCTGCAATTAGAATGTTTTTTATGAATATATATTTGAATTTTTTGTTTAAATCACATATTTTTTTTTCATCAGCAACATTTTTTCAGTCGTTTTCAAATTTTTAATTTGCCAAATTCCATGTATTTTGTAAAATTTTATTCTAAAATGCATAAGTTAATTCAGTCTGTATGTTCTAGTAATATGTGACGCAAGTAGTTGCTGAAAATACTATTACTGATGTAGTTTCTCAAACTTTCAACATTTGCAACCCAATTTTCAACCATATAATTTCCATCCCGCCCCTCCCCTACGATAACAATGTATTGAACGCAATATTAATGTACGTTGACGCTAAAGCTGCAATTACGCCTCAATAAGAAACCGTACAATGTATTAAATTTTGTATGTTACTTTTAAGCAGTAGCTATTATAAGAAAGTTACTTTTAAGTAATAGGATAACTATGAGGTTATTTAGCCTATCTAATTTTCTGCACTGAAATCAAAAGCATTTCGTATCCCATCACCATTTCCAACATCCTACTTAGAAGACCGGGTTTGCTGCTTTGGCTGCTTTGAAGACAAATTACAGATATGAGCTAATTATAGAAAATGAACTTAGAGTGTAAATTTTTAATATTAACATTCCTTTGAAAAATTTGCTTTGTGAGAGAAGCCCTTAAGAATCACTGGTAATTTTTAAAATTTGATCTTACTGCAGTATTGATAAATTAATTATCAAATGCAGTGAACAGTTCTGATACATTTATAAGTTTATTATATCATTGTAAATGTGCATTTTATTTTTTATTATCTCAGACTTTTCTTTTTGTTTCCTTTCAATTAAATTAACTTTTCGAACAATATTATATTTTCGACTTTTCGATATGCTCTCGCCCCCTACTTTAGGTTTTCACGCTCCCCTAGGGGGGGGGCGCGCCAAACAGTTTGACAATCGCTGTGTTACAGTACATATTACATTACCGAATGTTTAATGTCTTATCTATAGAACCTTTCAATTTACAGACTTAAGCATTCGTTTATACGTTACGACACAAGAAAAATTTTAACTCCGATCACATAGGATTCCAAACGAAGAGCGAAACCAGAATTCCAAATGCTGGTAGTTACAAGCCGTTGTGGGATACAGAGTCCACACTTTTATTATCTTTACCTTTTGATAAAAATAAATTGACCAAAATGTGTATGCTTTAAAGGAATTGACTTTTCAACAAAGCTTGTACAGACAGAAAAAGCGAGATTCCATTGAAAGAAGGTCACGTGTGAGTTAGGCAGCGTATGCACGGAATACAGTCCCTTCCTGGGTTGTGGAGTGCTTCTACCCTATTACGTATTCTAACCGTTCATAGTAAAAAAGGGTTTTGTACGCATTGTTTATTCCGAACATTTCGCTTCGTTACGCTTGGGCATGGTAGAAAAGAAACCAGTCCAACCGAATACGTGACCGAATACGTAAAAACGTCGGCTAAAAGACCTGAAAATACGTATGTAACGAACGGATTTTTTTCCTTGGGAATTCATGATGCGTTTGAAGGCAATGAGAGATGGAGAGCCTAAGGCTCTGTTTGGGATTTTATTGTTTTGTTATTAGATTATTTCCGTAGCCTGATTCTTCCTGTCTTTGATGAAAACCAAGTTAGACATATGGGGGAAGAAAATATGCCGATGGTAGAGAAACTTGAAAAAAAAAAACAACTGTCAGATCGATTTTATTAAACTCCTGTGTATAATGCTTCGAGAGTTCTGGCATTTATTTCTTGGTTTTCTGTCTTTGAAAGATAAAATGCAGAAATTCTGTCAACTAAATTCATTTTGTGATCTGGTTCTATATAGTTTCCATGATCCTCTTTAATAAGTTGCCGTAGGTATCCGGCATGTCTGGTTTTATTTGATCTTATTGTATTTAATAAGATTATATCAAACTAAAACTGTGATCACAACATAAATTCTCAAAATACTTCCAATAACAGAAGTTTTGAAATGAATTATATTAATTCTGCTAGTTCTGTAAAACAAATTTAAAAGAGAAAGAGTACAAGAATAAAATACGTAATTAAAATTACTTCTTCAAAAATATCTCGAATTTTTCTCAGTTTATGCAATAAATAAAAACTTGTTCACGAATTTATTTGTTTAAAAAAGTATATAATTCCTTAAAATATAAGAATAAGGAAATAAAATGAAAGTAAATAAAAATGTACTAACACGAAATAAACAGAATTAAATGTAAATATTATATTTAGAATATTTAAATATTTATTTTCCTTTTATAAACATATTTCTAGTTCTAAAAGCAGTAAATTACACATGTAAAACTTTTTAACTCTTTGCTTGTACAATTAAGTTTGTAAATACAACGGAAAAATATCTAATTAGTTCATTGGGTTAAAACATTCTGCACACAAAACAGTAAAAATTAAAATAAAATGATCAATAAGGAAAATGAATGCATTTATTTAATTAACGAATTATTCACAATTTCCGTACAATCAGGTAAAGAAAATAACTGAGTAAACGTTGTTTTTAGTAACAGAATGAAAGTAAAATGAAAATGAAAAATCTAAATAAGAAAAATAAATATATGTAACACATTTTATATCAGCTATTTCACTGAGTAGAAGTGCATTGGTGGAAAGTAACAAATTGCTAAGGTATATAATTTTTTTTTAAAAATAAAATGCTTGCTTTATGAAAACCGTTAAAGACCCCAAAAATAAATCTAATTCTGCCTTTTTTTCTTTTGTAACATATAAGAATTGTTCACAATTTTTATATGTTTAACAATTATTATTCATTGTCAAATAGCTCAAATGAAAGAAATTAAATGTTTTTTGACAAAAAATTTAGAAAAAAAAGATTTGAGGGCAATATATATATATCGGGTAGCATTCTCACGCCTTTAATCGATACTTTCTTAATTTTTTTTTGTAAGGATATCAAACATGAGTTAATGTAGAACACTTGCATAAAAAGTGATTAAATTCCCTATTCCTATTTTTTGTCAAAAATACAGCCAAGTAATATGTAACCTTTAAGCAAAATGTAGTTTTCAACAGTTTTAACATTTAACAATTCAGCAGTTTTAATTTTTTGTCACTTATATCGCCATACACATCGCTTTTTAATTTCACAGAAGATTAAATAGTTACAATTATGATACTTTCAACAACTTAATATTCTCAGTTATTTTAATCCCCACACTGTGTGTATGCGTGTGTATTCTATTGTATTCAAAACTGAACCTATATATTTTAAGATTCTAAAGAAAAGAAATTTAATTTAATTTTGTTATCAACCCGTTTCCAGTATATTTAGATTTCCCAAAAAAAAATTTTTTTTTTTTTTTTGTGTTTTACATAATTTGATCTCTAATTTAATTTATTTGACCATACAAAAACGCATAACTCTTTAATTCCATGTACAAATGTCTTAAATAAATAAATGCTCCATACATTCCTGGGAAATTTAAGTTAAGCAGATTTAAATCTCAATTTCAGTATCCTAGATTTAGTTTGAATTCAATACCAAAGTATAATACAATATTAAACATTTAATAACAGTCCTAAAACTTTATAAGTCAAATTTAAATAAACAATCAGACCCGAGGCAATATCGAATCAACATGCTTATTCTGAGTTTATACCCAGCCTTCAGTAACACTGATGATGACTGAATTCTTATTAAATTCCAAGCCAGCTGACCACAGCTTAAAGACAACCGTCTGCCACGCGCACTAATAGTCAACCGAACACCAAGTTAGGAATAATCCACGCTCCAATTAATCATGCTTCGCTCTGTAAATCAATACCAAGAAACCTTAAGGCTTCCATGAATAATAGGCGGCCGCCCGAACGCGTGTGCATTTTATCGAGGTCCGGCATCGCATTTAATGAAGTTCTCACAACGCTTGGCTTATAATCTGTCTTTCCAGTAGCAGTCAAGTTACTCATTAGACCAAAAGAGAGCGAATGGTTTCCCTAGATTTACCTGACAATGTGAGCATTCACAGGGACGAATTCTAAGGCTATTGAAATCAAGCAACTTTAATTAAATCTTCTCCTGAAGTGTCTTTATTCTTCCTAAATTACATCTTTGTAACGTTTTATATTGACAGACGTCCATTCAGAAGACTAAGAATGGGAAGTGATATTTGACTTCAGTTTCGTAAATAAAGCAAACATATTAAATGGAGGATTTAAAATAAGCGGAAATCTGAATAATGACACATATAATTAATCGTAATAGGGAGCTTACAGGAGGAATGAAAGAGACTAAGGGCATATATAAAAGGGTTTCTGCAGGATCGTGTTATTGTCTTCAATGTGCTGTGTCGTTATGAAATATATTTATAATTTAAGAAATTTTGCATTCTAGTGACATAAGAGAATGTTTGTCATATTTTATGTTTGGGATTTGGAAATAAATAATATAATTTACTTAATAAACGAAGAGAACATTTAAAGAATGTTTGTAGAGGCATAACGGGTTAACGTGTGTTCTTAAAGACTTAGTCATTCATTTTACTTTACTTTTTTTCTCTCTCTCCCTTTTTATACTTTGTATGTGTAAACAATATATATTTTTTTTTCTTTTCTGCTGAAAATCGTTGGGATGAATTTAATTTAAAACTGTATTATTCGTATTGATAGTTATGGTTAATGAGGAGGTTTTTTGGTGAGAAAAAACAATATATTTTTTTAAAATAAGGCTTTGATATTTTCTTATAGATTTCTATATTTCCTATCTGTTTTCAAAAAGAAAAATTGAAATTTAACAACAAACGGTAAATAAGAATTTTAAATACATTGCATTAGCTGAAAAAATAAATTAACTTATATTCTCAAATACATATTTATTTAAGAGTGTCATAATTAAATTTTCAATATTTACATCACAGTTGTGCTTACTCTCTCCTATTACGAATTACACTCAACTTGAAATAAATATTTTATTCTAACTTTTTAATGTCATATCTTATTCAGTTTTTTTATCACTAAAATGGGTTATTCTAATTTAAGATGAGTTACGTTCCTTCAAACAAAGTAAAATTATTCAGTAATGAAGTTTGAACTATTAACATATGCATATAAGTATCTAACATACTTATACATAATAATTAATTAAAGCATTATAAATAAATAATCCTTATTCTTAAAACGAGAAATTTTGTAACGGTTTATAACATTGTTTTACATTATTATACAAGTAAAATAAAAACTATCTTTCAAAGTTAACAAATATGTATCAGAATTTTTCCTAAGAAATCTTCTTAAATTCAAAAATATATATTCAAATTTCAAAACTTTAATAATTTATTTTATTTTTTTCTTTTGATAACTAAGTATAATAGAGCAAGATGATTCTTGTTTTGATAAGAATAAATTTAAAATAATATCAAAATAAATTGTTAATCTTATGATAAAGGCTTCCATTGCTTTAAATACTCATTTTTTCCCTTTATTTTTTCTTTTTCTATTAAATCCATACATTTATCTTTACTAATCTTCCTGATGGGATGTAATTGTATTTTATGAACATTTAAAATAATTTGCTTTTCTTTAAATAGGTACTCCAAAAATCGTCTTATGTCCTGCTGTGTGTGAATTAAAATTAACATTTAAATTCCTCTTTGGATAGATAACCGAAATAATTTGTATAATTGAAAATAAATTATTCACATTTTTTTTAAAAAAGATTTAAGTACAAAAATCAATTATTAATCTAAAAAATTTCATTTTATTACATGAATGTTTTAGACTTGTGGTCCTCCAATGCAAATAGATTATTGCAACCTTTTAAATCCAGTCTTAAATGTATTTTTTAAAGTCTATTATCATAAAATAATATTTATTAACATACTTTAAAATTAAATTATTTTCAATGTGCAGATTTATGTATTTTCTGTTTGTTTCAATCTTCTCTGCTTATCAGTTAGATAGATGTGCCTGAATAACGAGCAATAAGTGAAGAAACAAAGTGTGAGGAGTTTTCTGCATACATAAATATTCTCAGCACAATTCCCCTGAGGAAGTGATATGATTTGGGATGCTTCATTTGATTTGGTCTATTCACAGCATTATTATGTAGGAATAATACCACTCGATTCCTAGATTTACTGATTTACCAAGATATTCCACCCGTAGCCAGGATTATGTTTCTTCCTTAATAATACATATGTATATTGATAGAAAAGAAAAAAATGTATGCATTGCATACGAATTCTGATGTATTTGTTGGTTTATTATGTATTATTTTTTTATGTTAGCATTGACAACTTCTGAATCCCTATTTCAGATAGAAAATTTAGATTTAATTTTTGGAAAAGGAAGAATGAAATTATTAGGCTATTTTAGGAAATATATTGCAAAGCAAATATTTGAGAATGAAAAATAAAAAGAAAAACTCGACAGAAACTGTATTTTATTCGAATTGTAAACTCAAAGTAGTTAAAAGAATTAAAATTGCTCTATCAAGCCTATACCAAAATATATACTTGAAAGGATTTGTAAAGATGTATTTCTTTTTTATCGCAAAGTTGAAGCTATTTCACTTATTTAAATATTGCAAATCAGTGCTTTGTTATTTTGTGTTTTTCCTTAAGCATAGCTACAAATCCTGACGCAGAATACTTATATTGGCGTAGTGGGAAAGATTGGAAAGCTGCTCACACAGATGAGGTTAAGCCATCCTCGGCTGCCCATTGTTTAAAATTAGGCAAAATGGTTCAAAAAATGCAAAAAAACCCTTTGGGTTTGCTTTAGAGTGTGACGTTATGAACAATTCATCAATTCTTAAAATTAATTCTTGGCATATATCTGTATTACATATAGGAGACAAGGGACTCACTCACTCATTAATACTAGAATTCTCAAAACTATAAGACCAACAGACTTGAAATTTAGTAAACATATTTCTTTTGTAGAGTAGAGATCAACCCAGAATGTTTGCGGAAATCGCATATATATTAAAACAAATTCCATTTTTGAACTATTAGACTTACAGTCATAAAATAAATTCGGTATACACATATGTTTTGTTAGGTAGGAATCCGTGAAGAACGGGTTTCATGGAAAATGACTTCCAAGAAAAGCTGTAGAGGTGAATAGATGAACAAATTAACATTTTTGAACTATCAATCTTATAGTTTTCAAATTTGGTAAGCATATTTCTTTTGTTGAGTTACGATCCTCTAGAAACGGATTTTATAACATTATATATGATTATGCTTTCGTTTTAAATTCATAAATGAGAATTAAAGAAAAGTTTTTCAAAGCAATCTAAAATATGATTCTAGAACTTAAGATATATCAATTATACAACATCAATAAATATCTTGTAAATCGGATAGATAATGGATTGTAAAGATATATAGCCGTTTATTTAACTTCATGAACAAAACAGAAATCCAATGATGAACTAATTGATTCGCATTCTGTAAATGAATTTTATGTCACATTTCAAGTTATAGATTTCGTAATAATGAAAAAAAATATATACATAGTCATTTTAAGACATTAAAGATGATTCAAAATCCAAAAATAATTATTTATCCATTGAAAAAGATCATATTCATGTATATAGGAATAGTTTCAATTAAATAAATGAGAAGTAATAATATACAAAAAGAAAATTCTTAAGAAACCTATATCTTAAGCAGTATAATGTTTATATTGCAATGGATTTAATTCGTAAATAAATTTGGTTTATGGCTATCTCAATATTCATGAATTGTGTGTGGAATACTGTAGATAATTCAATGCAGTAGATTATTGCACAAACTATATGTTTTATTCAATTAACAGTGTCATTTTACAGTAACAATTATAAGGAATGCCAGAAATACAGTTTCAAAATAATATTTTTTAGTGTCAATAAAGTCGTTTAATTTCATATCAACTAAAATATGTGCCGTAATATATTTCTGAGAATAAAATTAAATTGTGTATTGAGTACATCAAATTTAAGTACTATTCAATATTCCCAACAGAACGTTTATTATAACTAAGGTAAAAAGCTAATGTACCTAACTGATTAAATGAATTTAAGTTTCATTTTCTCTTCATGAAAAATAGACAGGATTTGGTAAATAATTTGGAGCACACACACCCACACATTTAAATAAACAACATCGTTAAGTTTACTATAAATTATTTATTTTTAAAAATGCAGCATTTTAAATAAGTTTAAATAGTTTCCATTATGTGGTGTTAATTGAATAACTGAATTGAGAAAAATTAATTTTCCAAATAGTAACTGAATATGCGAATTTATTATAAATTGTGAATAAACAAAATTTTTTTTCATCAATTTAATTTAAATCATTAGAATGTAAATATAGAAGCAGAGAGTGAGTTTCTAAAAGTGTTTATAATCTTATTAAATCGAAACATAATTATTTGTACTGAATTAATATTTATTATTTTCAAAAATTGCCATCTATGGATCATTAAAAATACCTTTATATTTACGTTATTATTTAATAATACGTATAAAAAATTGCAATAGATCCATTTATTTTTTTTAAATGTTATTTATAATGAGTAAATGAAATATACAGATAAAAATCTTTTTTATTAAGAGAAAGTAAAAAGTGAAACATAAATTTCAAATAAATAATGCTGCTTAGCATTCTTCAGAGTTTTTAATGTGCAAATAAGCCAATTTAGGAGAAATTGTTCCATTATCGTTGTATTCAAAACATTATTCTTCTTAAAAAAGTTCAATTTGTAAAGAAAATAAACAATGATAAACTTGTTTTTAAAGATATTTACATGCAATTAGCTAAATTTATATATATATGAAAGAAATTTGTATAATATTTCAAAAATCAGAAATAATAGATAATAAACATAACAAGAAATAACGTAATAAAAATATAAAAGCAAAATATGAAGATCGAAAAAATACAAAAAAAGGAACTATAAAAATTACAAAAAAGGAACTATAAAAAGAACCTAGCGAGACAGAAAGCAATTTCGGACTTAGGACCGAATAAGTGGGGTTAAACTAGTTTGAAGGCGCCAACCTTCCCCCTTTGCACAACTCGGTAGGAAAAACCAAATAAAATAAACAAAAATTCAAAGTATATAAAAAAATTTCTAGTATATAAAAAAAATTCAAAGTATATAAGAAAATAAACCAAAATTCAAAGTATACAAAAACTCACAGAGAGTATGATAAAACCACTGATTAATAATCTGAAACAAATTCTCCCCAATTTCTTAAAGCAGAAAAATCCTAAAACAATTACGGAAAAAAAAAATTATTAAACGAAATCTTCCTACTTACAGATCTTTTTCCAAGAGAATCAAGAGTCTTGGGTATCTTTGAACGTATCTTTTGAACTACCTTTTACACTAGCCAGCATAGATAGATAACGAGATAGATGACAATCAAGTTTGGTAGGCTTTGAATTGGTTGATTGTCAAAAATGTAAATTTGCTAGGCTCTAATTTGGTTGGTTGTCAAAAATGTTTAAGATGTTTAAGATGTGTGTGGAAGAGATGTAAACTGTGATATGAGTGTTATGATATAATCTTCACAGCAAGACCACTAACATGCTGACTTTGAAATCCTATTGTTGTGTGGTGGATTTGGAATCAGAAGTAGCAAGACGACTAATATATTTGTGATGAATAAAAGTTCTTAAGAAGTTAAGATATATATATATATATATATATATATAGCTACAACTTTATTTACACTTTTTAAGTACCTTTTTGATTTTTAATGGTTGAATTTGGCATTTGAAAGCATAAAAAAGTCAATTTTTAAATATTAAGCTGTATAATTAACAACATATTTTGAAGAGATATATTATGATGATTATGTACATGTGGTCAATATTAGAAGATAGTTATGCATTATCATTATATTATTATTTAATTTTTGCATAAAGAAAATATAAAAAGTACATTGAAAATAGATAATTTGTAAGTTTTTATATTTTAATGGTGGCATGTTTAATCAAAACAAAGAAATAAATTGCATGTATGCATCCAGTTCGTAATGTAACTTATAATTAAAAAATTCAATCTACTACTTTGACAAAATCTAGAGGATCTTCAAGAGACTTCCGTTTTAGTACTTCCCTTAAAAATTTCTTCTTAAGAATGCATTACTTATTTTTATTTTATATAAATAAAAACAAGCACTTTCGACTTATATTTTAAAATATAGAACAACACTTCGAATCATATTAAAGGAATGAGTAATCTAAAGCCTTAAAATATGCCATTTCATGTGCATTTTTTGTTTTATGCGATCACGGAGCAATCATTTCGGATTGATCCTTTCTTTTGTTTATAAATTTCAACTGTCCATGGTCGATCGAAACCCAGAACTTTTCGAACAATTCTTCAGTTCCACATTGCTTTCTTTCTCCATTACCGGGTAAGAGGAAATGACTTCAGCTGTGTAAGCACTTTTCCTCACATTAAAAGCAATGCGAGAATTTCCAACACGCAATTACTGATCTCCTTGATGCACTCGAGCAAAATGGAAAGAGATTCCAGCATCTGAACGAACATTTCATTTGATAGGATATGCTAATCTTCTTAATAGGAAGTTTTTGAACCTCTTTTCATTCTTGCCCCTTGATGTGTTTTTTATCTGATGATTTGTCTCTCGACGAACTGATGAGCGAAGAGTCAAGATGCCATTAATCATTTGTTATGTGCTTCAAGTAAATGCCTGGTGGAATATATTTTATGATTTATTTAACTGACTCATTTAATAACAGACTGTTTTGTTTTTTTAATATTGTATAAATAAAAAAAAAGAAAAGAAAAAAATTCGTTAACGTAAATAGTGTCAATGAATTTATTTGTTTCCCTAAAATTGACAAGACAAATAGAACTTTTGCAATACTTAACATATTCTATTCTTTATTTTTTGTGATACATTTATTTAATATAACAATTATGTAGTTCTTAATAATTTAATGTTTTTTTTTTAGAAATATAATAGTCTATATTTCATATGGTCTGTCCTAGGACATATTAAACGATTGTTTTACGAAAAAAATGGGGTTTTTTATAGTATGCCTGTTTCTAATCTTTCGATCATATATCGATGATCAGCCAAATACGATATAGAACTATAAAAACAGTCAACAGCAGTTAAAGATTTATACAGTCGGTACCCAATTTACCAAATCCCAATATATGAAATTATCCTACCCCGATTAAAATACAAGCAAAATCCCTTATTTAGCAAACTATTTCAACTGCTGAATATTTTTATTACTTTGTGTAGTAAAAAAAAAATTGATTCTTTTTTTTTCAAACGACATCCTTTTTGTCGGACAGGGAAAATACTTCTTTTCTTGTAAGAAGCAAATTTCAATGAGAAAGGGTGCAGATCATTATTAAACTTTACAGGTGGAGGTGGTTTATAAGTGTAACCAATCGGGTGAGTTTTGAGTAGGACAGGAAATTCCTTTCTTATCTCATCCCGATTCATAATGCAGAGGATATTTTAAGATTTAAACGATTTATTACATTTGATGACGGGTCGTCTATCTCTGCTGCCGAAATAGATGAAATTGTTGATTTGTCGGAGCCAGTGAATAGAGACTCTAATGAAGAAATTGATAATGGAACTCCTAACAAAACTATTGTATTTTCTAATATTCTTCATAAATAAAAAGCTATATAAAGTGCCAAAACTATATATTGTTACGTAGATCCGGATTCACGGATTTTATGCAAAAACAATCAAAAAGAAAATAAACAGTTATTTAAGAGCGATGCGAATTTATTACCAAAAGTCCAATCCTTTAAATACAGGATTCAGCAGCAATATTCACAGAGTTAATCTCCGAAGGTCTTCACACCTTCAACATCAATCAAACACAATCACCAGTGTTTAAAAATACACGTAAGTAAAAGATTATTCCCAAGCACAGCCGAACTAATCGCTAATCAAAACAATTCTCACTACTCACAGGCTTAATCCAGACTCCCCGCCATCCCGGCGAGCATCTTATTTATAGGCGCGACAGAAACTTCCAGAAATATAACTGCTCGTGACATTAGTGGTGAGATCCACTACTTTCTAGAAGATTCCAGAGGGTTCCGAACTCGCCAAAGTCGCCAACTTGGCTCTAGCGCCATGATTTCGCCAAGTTCTCATTGAATCGCCATTATAACATAAGGGGTGGCATTGCTTGTGAATGGAAGAATTTTAACATGAAATAAATATAACATAGAGTAGTGCATTAAACATTCAAATACAAATTATTTACACAAAATTCGTAACAATATTTTATTTTGGCATTTTAATTTTTTATTCTTTCTAGATATATATTTATGAAACGGTTTACTAACCTGAACTATTACTGTTTTTAATATATGAAATCGGATTTTTTTTTTGCTTAAATCAGTATAGCATATGTGTAACAAGTAAAACATTTGCTAGTGCAGAATTAATTAAATGAAAAATGAATAGTTGATATCCAAAAAATTATAAAAAAAAAACTAAATTAACACCTTATATTTTCATTATTTCAGTGTAAAGAGATTTAAAACGAAATTACAAGTTACTTAATGTCGCACAAATAAGAATAAATTAGATTTAATTTTGAGTGCAGATTCTGAGGGTGCCAATTAATTATTAACTTGATTCTGTTACGTATGAATACCGTAATTTATTAATAATTTGCTGGTCTTAAATAAAGACTGAAATACAATCAATAATTTATCATCAAAATATTTAATTCAAAAATGGCATGCTTTTGAAAGCGTATTGAAACAAATATATGTTTTGATGTTGACGTTAATGGAGTCTAAGCATCAGTAAAAATTTCTTATCTTCAACACAATAGAAATATTTCAAAGTATTAACACAAAAAAGAAATATTGACAGTAGATTTTAATATTAATTGCTTTAACATGTTATTCTGCAAGTTACGAAAATATTTACCAGAATTCCTGTTTACAAATTAATTATAAATATGTATTCAATATTTCGATTCTCGTGCAAGTGATCTTTTAATCTTGTCCAGAGCTATTGTTATATGATCCAATTGTATCTAAAACAGCTTTCCTTCTAAATTTATATGAATCATTTTGTAGAAAAATTTAAAAATCTATAGCTTTACAAATTATTTGATGTATCATTTTTTAAAAACCTTTTGAGGAAATAAATAAACAATCAACTAGGATAAGTAAAAAAGTACAAATGTTTATTTATATATGACATATATAAAGAGAACAAACTGCACAAAGCGTATATCTGTGGATAATAACATTTTTCTTAGAAATTTATTTTTTTCGTTATTGATAATTGGTCTATATTAGATCGATAGATACTGTATCTATGCAGATACAGTAATTCTCAAAGAGGGGAAGACATTCCATTGGTGACATTATCTAGTGGCAGCTTCTGCTACCAAAATATGACGTTCGAAAATAATTCGATAATATAATAATTCGATGCTAAATATTGCCATGATTAAATTTTGCCTAAAGTACCCGAGCAAAATTGATGCTCAAGGGATATTTTACATGCCACATTATAATATAAATTACGTGTCTATGCATCAAGAAAATATATTAACTCTAACCAGTATTGAACTCCCAACCTTAGACTTACGAGGAAAGAACTGTACTGGACAGACCCTTAGTCGACACGTATTTTTTAAAATGTCATTAACTCCTTAAACAACAAATCTCAAACCTTATAATTTATTTCAGCCAGAGTGATAAATTTGTGTCTGAATAATTTCTAACTGCAGTAAACCTCGATTTTTCTTAAATTTAGTAATGAATACATTTCTGTTTTCCAGCATGCAGCAAACAATCAAAGAAATAAATTTATAATTAGATAAACAAAAATTATTAATAAGGTTCATAAGTCAAAAAAGAAATCTGTAATTGTTTAGTGATTGCAAAATAATATTAAAAAAAACTACTTTTTGTATCTATTTTCTCAAGGAATGTATAGTCAATTACTAATTTAAAATAAATATGAAAGTTATTTGAATTATTCTGCATCAAAAAGTGACTAGAAATAATATAACTGGTAGAAAATTGAATGCGTTCTAAAATATTCCCTAAAGATAAAACTCTGAACTACTAAAATTTCGAAAGTAATGCCTTACCAAAAGACCTCAGCATTGAAAAGAGACCACCCAATCATTTGACTTAAAACATAGAATTTTCAAACGAGATCTTCATTCAAGGAAATGATACATAACCGAAACTTCGAGGGGAAAAATTGAGTCTGGAATTACTTAGAAAAAACGTACAGAAGCTGAATTCTAAATAGTGGGACATTCTATAACGGAAGTACTCTGAAAGTTTTATATTTTCTTTTGGGAAATACCAAGATGATTTGCGACTAGGAAACTCTAAACAAAAAAAATTCAGTGGAAAAGTTTCCTTTTTTTTTCTTATTTAAGATTGCCATGGCTTGTACCATAAACTGCAAAGCTCATAAAGACTATAAAATCATAGGATACATGGAAAAAGGTATGAAATAGGACCCCGTAAATACATATCGCACAATACGAACGCATACTTTGACAAACGATCCTCAGCATTGAGTTCCGAAGCTCATCATGGCCTTTTGTCGGCAAGAAAATTGAGTTTCCAAGGTTTTATCTTTGTATTTTTTTCTTCCTCAAAGCTATATCAAAAAAAGATGTCATTTTCATCTTCTGTGCCTAAAATGGCTACGAAATAGATGAAAAAGAATGTGGGCTATTTACCATGCACAAAAGACTCATTTCCTCTTCAGTTCGTGAGTAGGACACAAGTGACATCTGGTACATGCGTGAGGGATGTGATTTACGTGTCCAACTGAATATGTATCTTTATAACGCAGTGAAATATTTGATTTGCATTTGTTTCGCGTATTTTTTATTTCATTTTTTCCTATATGAGTATTCATATTAACGAATAAATGAAAGTCTAATTTAAGCATTTTATTTATTAATTTCTACGTAGAAGTATTTTCGCTATATATATATTTACAAAGAAATTGGAATTCACCAGACAAAACAAATATAGATACAAAAAAGTCTTTGGACTAAAGTGGAGACCTATTATGATTTCTAAAGCTGTCGCTGAAGTAGGCCAGTGAATTATATATATATATATATGTATTTCATATATATATATATACATATATATTTGTATGAAGCTCCTATCCCTACCTACTGCAGTACCCAATGCTAATAACAACAAGTAATATAAAAAAATAAAGTAAATTCCTATTTAGGTAAAAAAAAAAAAAATAAATTTTTATTAAATAGTTATAATTAATATATATATATATATATATATATATATATATATATATATATAATAGAATCTCAAAATAGTGAGCGGCAAAAAATATTTATAAAGTAGAAAATTTTTTATATATATATATATATATATATATATATAACAGCATTAAATTTGTAATTATATTTTTTAATAAAAGTTGAATATAATAGGTAAGAATTTATCTTAAAACCGGTGTAAAAGGAATGTTAACGTCTAACTGAAACTCAGTGGCTTTAACGGTCCATGTGGTACAGGGCCTAATGTACCAATCCCAGTATACGTGACCATTGGGCGCTGAGGTGCATGAGCAGACGTAACGATCAGGTGGTCAGTCTGAAGGAAGACCCCCAGAATTTAAATCCTCAAGCAAGCTTGGTACTCATTTATCGACCCACTGCAGTGGGGATGAAAGGCTGACTCGAACTTGCTCATATTAGGAATAGAACCCGTACCGGTGGTGTGGAAGCGTATTACGCTACCACTCGACCACTGGGCCTTGACGTCTAACTAGCGTATGATTTTTCCGCTTAAGTTAAATATTCTTCACAAATTTAACAAAAGCTGTTTTATTTAATGGTGCTGCCTACTGGAGGAATAATATCGACTGATATATATTTCTTAAACTATAATTAATTAATCAAATTAAATTAATGAATTAATATTTGAAAAAACTGCATTAACACCAAGTGTCATCCACTACGAGTTTAAATAAAAATTATATGAATTTGAATGGATGAATAAAAAGTATTTATTAACGATTGAAAATTTGAACGATATATATATAAAAATATAGGGAAAATGTGAACTAATAGTAGTAATTGAAAATTGTTTGATAACTTAATCTACCAATTTGCAGTAAAAATTAATTCTGTCTTTTAAAATTATACATAATTTTCATAGCGTCATTTTAAATAAATAAATACATGTGTCCAATTTTCTTTTCTACAATCATGGATCCGTATGAATAAAGCATTCATAAATGATTACCTAAAAGTTTTTAAAAATTATTTGAGAAAAATAACACTTAAGTGCAAATAAAATACTTTAAAAATTGATATTTAAAGATTTCCTGTCAGAAAAAAATGCTTCTGGTTAATTTAAATAAAGATATGACATAACATGTTTATTTCTATTGCACAGATATATGCAAGCTATAAATTATGTCATTAAGTTTTAATTATATTTTATTACGTCCGATCTGTGTGCGAAATGGAGATTCTCATCCGAATCAAGGAGCATCGTTTATTTCCATTCTAAATCGTAAAACTTCCGCCTTCTTCTTATAAAGAATAATTAAATTCGGCACACGTATAACCATATTTTCTATCGTTTCTGATTCTCCCGCTCCTCCATTCTTGAACTTGTATTTTATTTTATTAAGAACACACTTTATTTTACTTGGATTTTAATTTTAAAAACGAATTCCATTGGCATATAACTGGTAAGTAAATATTATTAAAGGTTTGCGTTATAGTGAAGTATTTCCTTCCTTTTATTTTCTCTGAAGCAGTTTTCATTTTATGTATTTTCAAAGGTTGCATTAAAAAGAAACCTGTAAATATTTGATGGAATTGGACAGATATAATGTTTAAGATGTATTTTACCTTTAGGAAATCAAAAGAAATGAAATGACTTTTGATGAAAGTAGGAAACATTGTTATTATAACGTATGATTTTATACGGTATAAAAATAATTCTGCTTCAAATGATAAGTAAAATTGAAGTTTTCATTTGATCTTTTTTTTTTATTTGAAAAAAACAAAATCTAAAATTTATTTTTCTTATTTTAATTTAAGTTTCAGATATATAATTAGTAGAAAAGATTGTTAATTACATTTAAATTACATTAATTTATTGCACAATTTAAATCTGTAATGCTACGTTTTAATGAAAAATTGTGTGCATATTCAAAATACTAATGGTGATCTACGACTCATAAATACAATTTGCTTTATAATCTGTCATTTATAGCTAAAATTTGCTTTAAAGAAAACATTTCTTTACATTTTTTAACTTTTTTTTTTAACTTGACTTTAATATTTCAAACTTGATTGGTTTCTTTTCATTTCGATACTTTATAACTTTGTTTTTGATTTGTTCTTTATTTGCTTTTTTGCTCAGATAAAAGAAATAGAAATGAGCCTTACAGTAGTCGCATATAATGTGTAATATCTGACATGTTACCGTGGTAAATACGCAATAGTAATTTAAATCCTGAAAAAAATGAATCTAGTATGATTGGAAATAATTTTCTATCGAATAATTATATCTTTAATGGAAATTTTATTTAATTAACACTAAGAGTAATGCAATTTTTTATCAAAAATATTTATTCTTGTTCAATTTAAGGAAGAGCGGATACAATAGACTTGTAAATGGACAAACATGGATTTCGGTGTCCAAATACATTTCTCCAAATCAAAGCGTTTAAAAAATTGAAGATTACCTGCATTTTGTTCTTTTACGAAACATCACGAAGAGAGAGATGTGGTTCTACTCTTTTAAAAACAAACTGTTACTCATTTCCCATGATTTTGAGTGTAATTGAATTTAGTTTTGAATCGAGTATGATTGGAAATAATTTTCTATTGAATAATTATGTCTTTAGTGAAAATTTTATTTAGGAATAATGCGATTTCTTATCAAAAGTATTTATTCTTGTTCAATTTGGGGAAGAGTGGATACAATAGACTTATGATAAGTAAAATATAAACATATATACTTGTTATTTCAAAGTATTTAAAAACCGTTGAAAAACAGCGTCAGTAGCAGTACCACTGTTAGTTGTCGAAATATTTCGATTTATATTCATTTCGAGCTTTAGTTTATCTGTCAAAAAAGCTATGAGTGGCTCAACTTCTGGAAAACTGAAGTTAAAGTTGAAATCCCCACTCAAAATCATAGAGAGCAAATGATAGCTTGTTTTTAAAAGAGCAGAACAATCTTCGGTATATGGTAAAAGTACAAAATGCAGGAAATCTTTAATTTTTTGAACCGTTTGATTCGGAGAAATGTATACTGCAACCGAAATCACAGTTTGTCCATTTTCAAATATCCATTCTGCCGCACATATGTCCCCAATATCTTGACTAGCAATACCCAGTCCACTTGTTTGACGATAAATAATGTCCATGTGAAGAGTCACAACATGTGAGTTGTTGAATTAACCTCAAAGTATGAAAAAGATACGCACTAAAATATTTATTCGAATAATTCTATATTATACTTACTCGTATATTCTTAAGAATGCTGAACTTTTTCAGACACTAATTATTTGAATTTTCAGACTTTAATTATTAATATAGTTTACACATATAAATTAACCTCATATTTCTTACACTAGAAATCCTCAGACTTTGACAATTGAGTGTAAGGATCGTAAGTTTATCCTAAATAAAAATTCAAATCTTTTAAAATGCTAATTTAAACAATATAAAAAAACAACTACCTACTACAGTTGGATCCGATGCGAGTTAGTGAAGAGACACTATCACGCGCTCTCATGGATCAAATAAAAAAGCTCACGCTTACGTCACTTCCTGTTACCCAATTCCAACCTATTGACGAATTTACTCCAACAAAATTCTGCAATCGAGAGAAAAGATGTTACACATAAAAAAAATGCATAACTCAGTGGCCCGACAGCCCATGAGGGCCAAGGCTTACTGTGCTCAAATCAGTAAAGCGTGACCTTGGACCCTGAGGTGCATGAGCTCATGTTCCGGTTAGGTGGTTAGTCTGACGCGAAATCTCCAGCGTTAAGTTCCCAAGCAAGATTTGTAATCCTTTATCGGCCCACAGAAGTAATGAAAGGCTGAATCAACCTTGCCTAGCCCGGGGTTTGAATCTTTTACCTCTGGTATAGAAGTGCGATGTCCTAACCACTCAGCCAGTGGGTTTGTTTTGCTGAGATATATATGATTTAAATCTGAATTTCATGGAACATGATTAATTTCTAAAAAAATAATTGCATGTTTTTGAAAAAAATATTTTAAATTAAAAGTAAGAAATATATTGAGAAATTTCAGTATTTGAAGTTTAGCTCATAATAGATATATCGATAAATTAATCGATTAGATAGGCAGATAGAAAGTTTATCTGCTATTTATCTTAATTTTAACTCAAACTTTTAAGCAATATTTCATAAAGAAATAATTTTAGAATTCTTTTCTATCAAACATGGCCGAAAAAATCTTTAGAAAAAAAATTAAATAAATTTGCATGAATGTTATTATTTTTCAATCTAAATTATGAATTAAGTTAAAAAACGTTAAATAAAATTAATGCTCAAACCTAGTTAATGAAAACGCATTTGATAAATATAACTTGGTGAAAGTAAAAATGAATTTAAGCTCCTTAAGAGTATTAAACTTCAGTTTCAAAGCTAAGCTATTGTTTAATTCTCAAGAAGGATCAAAATAAAGAAGAAAATCCATTTGATACACGGCTATGAGCGACCTCTTTAACTCATACTTCAGAGAAGTGTAATAAATTTGAAGAACCGATGAGGCTTTTAAGAGCAGGCCTATTCCATATTTCAGTACTTCACCACCTCCGTTGCTGAAAAGACTTCCAGAAAACACACTGTCATTTACGATCCTTTTTATATCTCCACGAACCGGATATAGGTAGGAAAACTGGGAGTTGAAAGTGAGAGTTTGGGGTACAACTCAAGTGGCTTAAGTCAAGAGTGACCTTTATTTCATTTAGTCAAGGAGCTGAAGGAAAATATATACGTAGATAAAACGCCAAAAATTGGACAAAAATTAATAATGAATAACATATGTATTTAAAAAAATATTTAAAAATAATATCTATCAAGCTACAATTAATGTCAAAAACTGAAGAGCTCATTCTGGTGCCATTCTTTAATATGTTCAGCTTACGAAAAATAGGAAAAGTTAAATTTATATAAATTAGATTTCAAGCCATTTTGAATAAGCTATTATGTTTTTGTTTAAAAGTATAAATCTGTAATATTATTATGTACGGATAATAAAACTTTGAAATATATGTTAGAAAAGCACATAAATTCATGAGTTTTTTTTTAGTAATAAGCAGCCTGCAGAGGTATTATATTTCTAGGATTAGAATATTACGTAACTAACAAAAATATATATAAATAGTTTACATAAAACAGGTACTATTTGTATCATTGTGTTTAAATACATAATAATGAGCTTGTATTTTATTCTAGAATGCGTAAGCATTTTTAATACAAGATAAAATGCAAAATAGTTTTCTTGAAATATTAGATTTACACTTCATAAGTTGCTTCCCCGTAAAACCATGTTATGTAATAGATTCTACGACGCCCTTACAAAAAATTTGAAAATTATCGTGTGGAATAAAATTTGAATAATAATAGAAATATATTGTTTTTAGTATTAAAATATTTTTAAATGAACCTTAAACTATCTGTTACAAGTAAATATAATTTATAACAAAAAAAAAATAATTCAAGAACGTACAAAATGTAATAAGTGGGTGAAATAAGAAATTTGCTTTAAAATATTTATTGGATTTAAATGACTAACGGATCAAGAGTGCAAGCTATAATGTTATTCAATAGCATTCTAAATAATGTATTTAAAAGATAAAGATATTAATTTAGCTAGTATACTTTATATATAAACAGTATTTAATGATATAAAGTATACTTATTTCATAATTTTTTTTTTTAATCTTGTTTTACTTATTTGTTACAGTATATTAAACGATGAGCTAGAGACAAGAATTCAGTGTGTGGGGGACTTTTATAAATTCATATGTTTTCCTAAGTTTAATATCCTATTACAACGTGAGGAAGCTTCAGTTAAACTCAAAGCAGGGGCTTAGGAAATTATAGATTTAAGGTATCTATGAAACTAAAATTTACTGAAAATATGTATGTTAGTAGTAAAAAAATAACTTAAAAAAAATTAAAATGGTTAAATTCTCAGGTATTTATCATATTATAACTGATATTTGGGAGTAAATGTATATGTAAATAATAAAAACCTATATTGTAAATATATTGGAAAAAATAGCTAGTTTATTTTTTCATAAACTTCTATTTAAATAAAGTAGGATTATTTAAAAATTTAAGATACGCTTATTACAATTATATTAAGAAAAAGAAATCTTAGCAGTTAATTTTTAAACAGCTGATGAATTATACAATAATATAATCTTTCATATTTCCTTTTTTCCATAAAGAATACATATTTTATTAACTCCTCCCTAGATAAATAAGAAAAAAACTTGTACACACTGTAGAGAAATAGAGACTTATTTCCCTCTCCACCTGAATCACAGATCTTTCGAAAAGTAAAATTGTAGATGTCAGTGTTTTTTATGTGTATATAGATGTATCGATTTTAACAGCTCAGGATTTGTGACTTTTCGTCAAGGATAAATATAAGACCTTATTTTGAAATTCCAAAACTTTCCACACCATTCAATAGAAGATATTTTTTTTCGTAATATTTTCTTTCGGAAGGACAGATTCAGGACGTATAAAGCCAAAGTAAATAAAAATGTGATTCGAATCTTGGTATCGAAATTCAAACCAAAGGATAGAAAATTCTATTTTCTGCTTTTTTTTTTAATTCTTAAAAAGAGTAGTAGAAAGAGAGTCTGGAATAGTGAGTGGTATATTTGACATAAAGAAATTGTTTTATACTTTATGAATATTTATATTAAACCAAAATCGATATATTTCTCCTCTGAAAGCTTATTTCAATAATACTTAAAACAATATAGCTTTTCTTTTTTTTGTTATTTTCCTTTGCTTTTTTCTATCTCGTGGTGAATTCCAATTGAATAAATATTTCCGGTTTTCAATTTATAGCTATATTTTCTATACCGCCCCAAGTAATCCAGCGAGGTTGAAAAATTGTGCATTTCAAATTTGGTAAATTTACTTACTTCATTAACATAAATTTAAAATATTTTTTTTAAAAAAAAAAGTGATTTAGTTATCGTTTAAGAAATAAATTAAGGCCTAAAAATACTGATTAAAATTCTAGTAAAGATAAACTTCTTATTTTTTATAAGTATTACTTTTTACGATGCCTTATTATAACAGTCCTTAAGCCCCAAATAGCAACGTATCTCCTTTGTGTATCAGCTTGCCATCGTGGGTCCCCAAGATTTTGAACACCCTTCCATGACTTCTAACACACAACAGTGTTATTTAAAGATTCCTTAATAATTCTAAGACAGTATGTACTACTTATACCGACTTCTTAGCACTTCTTTTTTTTCTTTTAAGAAAACAGAAAACATCTAATTAAAAAATACTACGATGTAGTATTGGCTATGCAGTTGTAAGCAATAAAAAACTAAATTATTAATATTCTTGATCGAAATACATGTTCTCATAGATTTTAACTCATTGGGAACAATATTGTGATCTAATCTAGAATGGCACATTTTTCAATCTTTCCACAAGATATTTCACTCTGTCGAAGAGGGAAATCCTTACATTAAATAGCACTCCTTCGCAGACCCCTATAAAAATGCTGGGGTCCCCAGTGGGTTCACGGACCATAGATTAAGAGCCACTGCCTAACTATGTAAATATAATTGCATACAGAATACAAATAAAGTTAATTCTTAATCATTAAATTTTTCACTTTAAATAATAACTAAAACGTGTTTAATTTCATATGTTCAATTCACAGAAAATTCCTTTTAAGAATTTAAGGATTATAATTTAATGTATAAACAATGTATTTAAGCTTTGCTTTTGTTTAATTTTTTAATTTATTTTTCAAATCGTTTATTTTTAAATTTAATTACTTCCTAATCTCCAATAATGTTTTAGAATACGCTATGGGAAATAAATACACAGTTTCCCTTAAATGGATTAGAAAGTAACTTAATTAACTCAATAAAAACTCCATTGAGCTTTTTTTTTGTTTGAATTATCAGTTTCGGAACTTAGTTTAGCTTACAGATTTTGATTTTTCCTGTTCGTAAATTGTGTTCATTTGAAGGAGATTAGAAGTAAAGAAAAACACCAAGTCAAAATTTTACAGAGGAAAAAAAAAAGAAAAAGGTAAAGCTTTAAATTTCCTTTTAATCAGACAACCCGCTTTTTTCCTTCTATCACCATTCAGTAGTTCCATAAAAGCTTTAATTTTCTTTTCAAACATACTGAACTAGTTGATGTCGTTCGGAAATCCCACGAATATTCGACGTTTTCTTATTGATTTACAGAGCCCCAAGCAATTCCGCTCTCGGTTGTTTTGCTGTTTTTCTTTTCTTTTTACACCCTTTTACGCTGTATTTTAGCTCGGCTCTGGAAGGCGTTGGAGAGTTGGGAATAAACTAATTGACTTTTGGAGTCTCCTCTATTAACGAGAAAAACGAATTAAGTTGAATGCGGACATTAATTTGGGAATGTTTCCTTTCTTCAAAGAAGAAATTAACGTCAGCATAATTGAAATATTTTGTCCAGAACAGTGACACGCTCGATTCTGCTCCTTGTCAAAAGTATCTCAAGTCTTAGAAACGTTCTATTCATTCATCTTCTTCTATAACAACGATAAATTATTCACAGTTTGAAATAGCCATAGCAGAGCATATGACGGTATAATTTACTAAATTCAACGATTAGTTATTTCCAAAATTTTGAGCATTGAGGGCATTTAAACGTGCATTTGATTGAAATATAAAATTTCTTTATATTTGCTCTTTCAATTTGATTTAGTTTTTATGTTACACATAATGAAAATAAATATAAAACTTCTTAAATTCATATTAATAGTACTAGTGTTTTTTTCTGGTAAACTCTAGGCATCAAGCAACTTTTGGGAAGGCATTTACAAAACCTGATAAATAGAAAAGTTGTAGATGGTTAAGAAAATATATTCTTGTATCATTTCTCCCTCCTTTTTTTTCACAAAGTCTAAATAAAAACAAAAGCATTAAATGAACATAAGTTTCAAAAATGAATTGATTTCTTAAAAAACTTTTTTCACACAAAAATCTGCAATAATGTAGGTTATTTGTTTTAATCGAAAATGTTTGTTTCAATAAACATTTTTCTAATTCAAACTGTAACTCTCAATAGCAAGTCTAAGATGTTTGAATTAATTTATATCTTAAAATTTATGAATTTGGTATAAACACATGATCATTGATACATATATTATTTTATTATTTAGTTTCTGGATTTTATTTCTGTCAATTTCGTTATCATTAGATATTGATTTGGATAGTTACACTAGAATGTCCTTCGGTGTCAAATGGACACGGGGCCTGCTTACTTCATTCTCCTTTCTGCATTTTTGCAGGGAATATGAAAATTTTTCTTGACTTTGAATTGTTTTCCCTGGTGATTACACAGAAATTATTTTGTGGTTTCTGAAAATGAGGAAAATGTAATTTCAGAAATGATTCTAAGTTAATTAGGAGTGACTTTACAACTAAATATACCTAGAACGTTCACTGGTGTCCTTTCGACACCAAAGCAATTTATCATTATAAAAAGCTGTCCTACAAAAAATATAGTTCACTAAATATATACCATTAATAAAACAAACTTCCCAATCTCATATTTTTTTACCTTGAATGCAGTTTTAGAGTTCATGGTGGAAATGAATGGATTATACTAAAATTCTTGGGTCTAAGTATTTTGCTACAGAGTATTTGATTATCTGCTCATTAAGAAAATTTCATTCGATTTTCGAACTTAGTGCAGAGCAGACACCTTGAAACGATAGAAAAGGTCTAAGGCTTGATGAAATTCCTAATTTATAGCGATAGCTTTCTGAGAATGAGAGAATAGGCCCTAATTAAGATTCCGATGAAGACACGATTAAATGAAAGGGACTGCAAGGAATATGAGGAAAGTGCAGATGTAAATGATAAAATTCCGGTAAATCTCACATATATGTTGCTTGGGATGGCACAAAATGGTTACCGCATAAATGTAATGTTCCTGGCAGATTTGCGACTTGAAATATGTTTGGTAACAAACAGTGGTTCAACAGACTTCACAAAACATGTCAGTTTTTTATGTTATAAATGGTCATAATGTATGATAACTAAATGAAATTGTAACAAAAAGTCTCTTAAACCTAAGCCCTAGTGTAAATTAGTCCTGCAATTAATTAGTTAAAACAATTATTTTACATATTTTATATAGTAGACATTTAAAAGGGTGATAATCGAAATCCCGGACATTCTAGTGTTAATAAATATTGTTAAGAAAATATTTTTTTAAAATATACGTATTGCATGAGCAAGACAACTGCTTATTTTTCTCAATTTGGCATTCAATTTAAATTATTTAAAAATCAACATAATTTAAATCAAACACAAAAAGTATAGATTCTGGTAGAACAAAACTTCTTTGTGAAGAATTTGGAACATTATGCTGAAAATAATTAATGACAAAACATTTTATTTTAAAACTGGTACGATATTTGTAAAACTAATATACTCCTTCTTAAGCGTGCCTAGAAAATTCCTAAATGTAAGTGCATTCTGCTAATTAATGTAGTCATTTTAATTAAGGAATTTCACTTTCACTTGCAACGCATCTCTTTCCACCTTTTTTATAAACATGCCCTCATTAACCCTCCAAGCGGTCTGCACGTAAAATCCCGTCATTCCAGAGATGCTTTTTCTGCCTTCAAGCAAGATTTCCCAAAAGCGGCCGAGCCACATTCTTAAAAATACGGCTCAACCGCTTTTGAGAACCCCACCTGACGGCAAGAAAAATACGTGCGGTGCATTTTCGAAGCATCTCCAGAATGGCAAGACTTTTAAGTGCAGACCGCTTAGAGGGTTAAACACGATTTTCTCTTGTCCTTACATCACATATTATATCATCTTCTGCTATTTCGACGTGTATCATCTTCCTACTTTGATTTTTCATTAAACTATTTTCAAAAACTTTATTTCAACATCTTCATGGTTGTATTCTGAAAAATAATTTTGTTCAGTAAGTTTTGAAAAAATTATATGATTAAGTGCACACAGTACTAGCTGCTGCGTATAGTAAATATTATGTTAAGTATGTATTCCATATATGTATTTTAAGAAAATTATTATAAAATTAAAGAACCTTTTGAAATAAGTTAAGAATTTATTTTTTAAAATGTAGCAGGTGAAAGATAAAAAAAAATGATTATTTAAATACCTGAAACATCAACAAATCACAAAATTATTCCCATTTGTAGTTCATAGTAATGCACGAATTAAGTTATAAGCTCAAATCAACCTTGTGGAACTATAATTCACTTGTTTATGTGGTGTATGTCTCTATGTATATTATTGAGCTTCAGAATTCTAGGGTACTGTTACATGTACCTGGGATGATTTAATGCAAGGATAGCTACAGTTTCAGCTAGTAACTAATTCATGTATGCCACACGGCTTTGTTTGAGGCAGTCCTCCGTATTAATCACTCACATTAATATACAAACATATATTGTTTGTTTTACGGTAAGTAAAACATATATATTAATCTCTTACACTCATGGTATTTAAATGAGACCCCTAAATAAATGAACTAAAAGACATAAACAAAGAAATTTTCATGAAAAAAGAAATGTTTTAACTTACTTGGAATAAAGTATATCATAACGAAATACATTAATACGTACATGCTTCTTTGAAATTAATCAGAATTTATTGATAAGAAGAATCAATAGTTATTAAAGCTACTAAAGCAAACTATAGGAGAAAGGATTATTCTCGCGAGCTTAGATGAAATAGGTGGATCAAACAATTCAGATGAAACAAAACAAGTAGAAAAAGGGGCAGCCTTTGAAAAAATGTATTATTTTTTCTCCAATGGGGCTGAATTTTTTTAGCGACTAAGCCTTTGCAGATACGGCAAGTCCCCAAACGTGAGAACCATTTCATGGGGTCACCATCTAGTGGTGTTCTCGTTACCAAACGTAAACGTTTGAATTAATTTTTTTAGTTCAAGCTGTTATCGAATGCTGAAGAGATTGCCTTATCTTCATTTTGCCTAGAGTACCAGAGCCAAATTGAAACCCAAGGAATGTTTAACATACCACATAATCATATGGCATGTGTGCCTAAGATTTTGGCTCACAGAAAATCTACCGTTGCCAGCCGGGATCGAACCCGCAATCTTAGGCGTATATAAAGATGGCACGCAACCTTTAAGACACCGGAGCCTACTATATGAGTTATAATAAACTAAAAGAAATTGTGTGTGTGTGTGTGTGGATAGTATGGATGTAAGATACATACTGTTTTAAGATAGTTAACTGATGAGTAAAGCAGGTCTAGAGAATTTAAAATATTAAGATATCCGAATACGTTCGGAACAGTGATTTTACAAAAGCGTATAAATGGATAATATTCATGATATTTAGTGTTACTTAATTTAGAAAGCGTATATAAAATTGTTTTAAGAAAATTATTACAATAGAAAATGATTTAAGTACAATATCTTGACAAAAAATGAACATAGGATGACCAATTTTCCAAATATTCTCCTTTTATGGAAAATTCTCTCTTTAATAATAATATTTTGCGTGTATATAGATCAGAGCTCTGTACAGAGGCTCAACTAGAATTTTTGGAATATATAACTTTGAAGTGGATTTATCCATATTTTACTACAATAGAGGAAAGAAATTTAATGAAAAAAACGCCGATAATTATTTTAATTGGTGGTAAATTTGAAAATAACGAATTTTTCAAAAATCCTAGTTCAGACTCCCTGGAGAAATCTTTACTTTATATAAGCACACACACAAATTATTATCATTATAGAAGCATTTTTTATAAAAGGTGAACGCTTTGAAAAAAACGGTTATTCTAAGTTAATTTTTTGCCAAAATATTGTATTTAAATCATTTGTTTTTATCATAATGCCCTTAAAATGATTTTATACCTGTATTCTAATCTAAGTGACTTTAAATATCATGAAAATTATCCATTTATGCTCTTTTTTAAAATCTCGGTTCCGAACGTAGTCGGATACCTTAATAAACCTTTTATGATAGTTGTGAAATATTAAATTTCTTGTTAATATTCTACTCTCTCGTAGTATTTAATTCAAGAGAACCCATTGCACATGAGTCTCTGTTACGTATATTTTGCATTAGCATTTTGATTAAAAGTTTACACTTTCAATACAGCGATGCTTTATAATTTTAAATATAATTTAGTATTAAGTAACATTCCATGTATAAAATTTTAATTTAAGTATGTAACAAATTGATGTTTCTCATTATACTCATTAAATGGTAAAGAGTGGTTAAGATGATTATATCATTTATTTGAAAGTTAAAAGCAATCATAAATAGCATTGCGTTTAGGAATGTGTCTACTAGAGGTGATTATAAATAAATTTTAAGGTGTAAATTATTGCATGAATAATAATTTCCCGAAAGATTTACAGCCCATTGAGTGATGTGTGTGTGTGTGATAAATCTGAATAACATAAAACATTCTCACCTATAAGACTTGTTTTGTTCAAAAATTGTAAACTCTAATTTTTTTCTCCATTCTGAAATAAACTTCGTTAATTTTATCTTTCTTTACCATTTAACAGGATGTCTCTTCTGTACACATTGAAATACATTTCTTATTTATAGTTGCAGTTTAATAAGATAAATTTAATGAAACAATTACGTTAAACTTATAATTTTATTCACGTGTTATGAATCTTCTTGCTGACAAATATAGGCGATCATTGTTTCCTTGCATGGTTTTTAAAACAATTTAATTGATTAATGTTACAGGATGAATGATACTAATATATCTTTTAGAAGGAACTTTCTAGATATTTTATATAAATCCACAAATTAATTATGTTATACGTTAGATCACTGGAAAAAAACTTTTGAGCTATTATACTTCTTTTTAAACTCATTTAAAATAGTTCAAAGAAGACTATTTTCCAGGAACATAATATGACTGATTATCATGGACACTTTAAATTCCTTACGTGGCTATAAGTTTTTCAATAAGTTCTGACATGAAAATAACACGTTGATATGGCTGCGTACAAAAATTAAAATAAATTATACATAAAACGTTATGAATTTGTGTGTAAACGGTAAAATATAACAATTAATTCTCTTGGTACTGACGGTAATCGAAATAGAATTCAAAGAAATATAAAGGTAAGAAAAAAACTTCATCGTTTGAATCAATAAAAATTCAGCTATGGGGCAATGTAAATAACTGTTAAATGTTTTAAATTTGTGTGATTGGCTTTATTTTATTTTAATACAAAGCTAAATTAAAATGTAGATAATCTTTTTTTCTTTTATACTAGCCACCCTGCTTTGTTATATTTACTAGGGAATCCAAAATTAAAGTAAATTTTTACTTTAATGTATATTTATTATGTGGTTATGAAAAAAAAAAATATTCTGAATTTTTTTTTAAAAAAAAAATTGAAAACATTTATATTAATAACGTTAAAACGAACACGTTAAAAATGCCAAATTTGTGTAGCGTGAATTTACAATTTTTTCCCCATTTATAACATATATTCAACAACTACATTTTAGAGAAAAGCAGTGTGTCTAGACATTATTCATCAGCATAAATCAGAGTAGAAAATACACTTTTTAGGATATTTTTATGTTACATAAACTGCAAATTTCGCAATTTCAAAAGTTTTACAATTATTCTGAGTTTTGAAAATTCTCAGCAATGTGTTTGATACACAGTAACTTAATTTGCTTATTTCTCCAGGGTCACATATGTCTCTCAATAGTTGTAAGAAACACATTTAGTTGAGACGAAAAAGCTTTTAGCAATCCAAAGGATTGAAAATAAGCGTGCCCAACAGACGTAGAGGAAGAAAGAAAGAAAACTACAATTTGAGTGGGGTGAAGTATTTATTTGTTTCCTAAGGAAAATGCTTTAGAAGAAATCGTTAACAAAAATCTAAAGAAAACGCAAAGAGTTATCGGAGAAGGTTCTATTTGTGAGACTTTTTGGTTAATGGATTTTTTTAAAACATCGCAGTTCAACTCTGCCATTAACTGAACATACTTTGTGGTAAAAAGGTAACGGAAAAATATAGGATTCTTCTTTTTTTTTGTTTGACAGCATTGTGAATATCCGCATATTGTAAAATATGGGTATGTATGAATTTTCTATTTTTTTATACACCACTGAATTCTTATGCACGTATATAAAAGAATATTACAGTATATGAAACATATACAAGATTTTATATTTTTCCTTTTAAAATAACTGAGTAAAAACTTCTAATATAAATACAGATAGGAATGCACAAATATAACTATGCATTCATTTTCAAAGAACAATAAATGTGACTGTCAAAATACAGAATACTGTACATAATAAAATGTAAAAATGTAATAGCTCAACGCATTGCTTCTTCAAGTTTCAATATTCACGACAAAATATTTAATCATAATTTTCCTCGCCCCCCCCCCTCATACAATAAAAATGTAGTCAATTCAATAATACTATACTTTATCCTCTTCATTGCCACTAGCGTATATAAGCGTCTCGCTCAGTCAAAATCTTAATTTCCCAAGACATATATATACGTATTTTCGAAGTATGATCTTTTCTGTGAAATGCTATCCATAAAATTATATCGAAGGCTTTGGAATGCAATAAAAGGACTTGGATAATGTTTGCGAAGGATTTAATTATTTCTGATTATTTGCTTCTTTAGTCCTCCCCATTCTACAATTCATCACATACGCGCTCCTACGTGGAAAACGGTTGGCATTGGAAAGCGAATTTCAAAACTTCTAATATGGAATTAAGGGACTAATTATAAACCATACAAATCATCAAGTGTTAATTTTTGTATATAAATTTTTATATATGACTATACCATGGGATCACTAGTAATTATTAAACTTGTTTGTATCCTAATATTGTTAAATTAATTATAAAATACATTGTGTAGCACTGGTACATTTATATATGTAATATATCAGTGTAAATATGCATTTTATTTTTTATTATGTCAGATTGTTTTGTTTGTATTCTTTGAGTAAATTAACAATTTTTTTAAATTCTTTTGTTTTCGACTTTTCAATATGCTCGCGCCCCCTTCGTAGAGTTGTCACGCCCTCAAGTTTGAGAAACGCTGGCTTAACGAGCAATTAATGTTCGTCATGTAAGACTAAGATCTGCTTTATTGTTTCTTCTATCTGCAAGTTTTTTTTCTTTTTTTTAGACTAAATTTCCAAACACACAGTATTTAAAATATTTATATCAGTTTCAACCTTTCAATTCTTTTTAAGTCATATTTAAAGTCATTGCAAAATTCTATTGAATATAATAAACAGAATAGGTGGAATTTCAGTATTTTTTTTTATTATGTAACAATATCCATGTGGAATAATTTTACAATTTTGAATAACTTATAATCAATGCTCTTAGTATTTCCTTGGGTTTCTAGTTATAGATGTGGTTTGCTTTAAGCAATGGAAAATATTACTTTGTATTTAATAGGATTATTCCATCATTTTAAGCTTAGGTTGAATTTGTTTTAATTCTTCCATTACTTACTTTACAATTATTCCCCTACAGTTATTTTCTATTTATTAACACTTTTCTCATCCAACATCTGAATTTGATCTTAAGGTATCCGACTACGTTCGGAACCGTGATTTTGTAAAAGCGTATAAAGGAATATATTTTTTTTTTAGTATTTAATGTCATTTAGATTAGAATACACGTATAAAATTGTTTTAAGAATATTATTAGAAAAGAAATTATTTAAAAGCTATATTTTGTCAAAAAATGAACAAAGAATTACCTATTTCCAAAACATTCCGCTTTTATGAAAAATGCTTCTCTAATAATAATATTTTCCCAATATGTAGCTCAGACCTCTATACAGAGTCTGAACTAGGATTTTTGAAATATATCACTTAGAAATAGTTTTATCCACATTTTAATACATGAGAGTGAAAATATTTTAGCAAAAAAATACCAATTATTATTTTAATTGGCTTAAACCCTGAAAATAATGTGAATTTTTCAAAGTTCTTAGTTAAAGTTCTCTGGAGAAGTCTTAGCTATATGCAAGCAAAATATTATTATAATAGAAGCGATTTGCATAAAAGGAGAATGTTTTGAAAACAGGTAATTATATATTCATTTTTTGCCAAAATATCGCATTTAAATAATTTTTTTATTGTAATGATACCCGTAAAGCACTTTTATGCGTGTATTCTAATCTAAGTGACACTAAATATTAAAATATATTCATTTGCACGCTTTTTCAAAATCACGATTCCGACCGTAATCGGATATCTTAAAGAATCGTTTCATTATGTTCCGTTTCACAAATTATCGCTGAATCGCATTCTTAATATTTTGATCATAATGTCACCAACATCTCCGCACAAAAAATACAATTAATAAGTTTTATTTTCATGCGGGTATCGAACCCAATCTAATATTAAACGAAGGGGCGAGAAAAATCGACCATGAAACAGTTGGAAGAAGAGAATCAAAATAAGAACAGATAAAATTATGATATAAGTAGGTGATACTATAAAAGTACCTATGCGATAAAAATGTGAAACACATAAATCGTTTTATACTTGATTTTTCCCTATAAATCTCTAGATTACTTCTAGAAATATTAACCACCAAGAATTGCGATGACTTAATGCAATTTCTACTTAAATGCATACCTTTCGTTGAATATTTGTCATGGTGCTATATTATGTACATGGAATCAAGAGAGCATGGACTGTTATAGTAATTCATGCACATCTGCCTTAAAAAAATACAGGTAACCGTTGATTCCATAATTTCTTCGAGACAATCATAATGGTGGAAATACTTAGTGCACTACTTTCATGTATTTCCACGCGTGTTGTACGTGCTATGGATCACCTTGTTGATTATGCGCAAAATATGCTTTGTTTGGTTTCGTTTACTTTACAAAAGACATAATCCTGCTGTTCATTGGAACGTGTCACGCGTTCACTATGATTCTGAAGAAAACAAACTTCATGATTATCGTTTCAGGTACGTCACACCATACATTAATCTATACTTCGCTGAGCGGTAACAAAACTTTGTCGTGTGTTTTTGAAAGATCAATTAGGAATTTTTTTATAAATTTACATAACTGCTGAAGTGAAACCAGGTCTCTAGTCACAAAGTAGAAATTTGGATCGAATAAGGCATTTATGACTTTCACCAGTATCCCTGTACAGCAAGAGTGTCAAATCCAAAGGATACCTTAGAGCAAATGAACAAGGTTGAGCTTTAAGTGGACCCCAAACAATTCAATATTCATAAAAACGTACCGTGAAATCCGGCGTATAACGCGCACTTTTAACACAAAAAATAAGACCGAAACCTAAGGGTGCACGTTATACGCCGGGTATAAAAACGATAGCTTTAAAAATGATAAAAGAGATAAGCATAAAAAAAATTACTTCTACATATATCGAAACATTGTTTATTTAAAAGAAACGATTTGCCTTATGAATTAAAAGAGTTCATGGTGTTAATTATTGCACGATGATTGAAATATATTAAGAATGAAACATGTTTTCAACCATCTCAGAAAGTCAAGTGAAAATATTGAACAGCTTTATTCCACTCACTCCTTTATTATATTTTTCCCCTAGCTGGTTCTACAGTTCTAGGGCAACTCATTAAATTTATATTTTTTTTCATTGCCAGATACAACAGTATAAAAGACTACAAATATGAACTTAAAAATATGGACATAAACTATTTCTCTGACAAATAGAACTAAATACACTATTCCCAACGAAGTTCTCGATGAAAGAGTAATAACATATCCAAGTTCATCTGCCTTCTTTCATCCATCAACACCTGCTACTACAAGTTACAGTTCTAGAAGTATACTATTTTTTCAAAAGTCTGGGATAATACCTCGATTAATTGACTTAAACATAAAAGCAATGTATACAAATATTTCAGCTTTCTTCGTAAAAAAGAGGATGCGCGTTATGCGATGAATATACCTAAAAATTTTTTTTAAAAAATCAGCTTGAAAGTATAGGTGCGTGTTATACGCCGGATTTTATGGTAAGTTTATTTCGAATAATACATAATAATAAACATAAATAAAATAACAAGAAAAATTTAACGTTTACGTCTGACAATTGGCATATCATATCTGATACAATCTTTATTATTTCGGGAAAATATTTGATACATTATTATATAACATTGTTTGCCGATATACTGGCCAGGCAGCATAAATGTTCGATGTGTTCTGCGTACGGCCCGTGGGCTTCGAGTTTGACACCCCTGATGTACAGTAAGTTGTGTGTTTTTTTTTTGTCGTAATTTATAGGTTTTAATTTTTCAAAAAACATGATCTTGTACGGCTCAAGGTTCAGGAATTCATTTGGGACACTTTAACAATTTTTCTCAACCCTCTCTTCTGCTGTGACAGGTCTCGTTGACTCTATGAGGATCTGAGACATCAAATGTTTAATATCTTCCTACTGAGCTCTAGTATGTCTTATGGATGTAGTTGAATGACTCCTCTCAAGCACTGATCCTGTTTCTTCAAATTGTTTATGAGATAATGTATGGATCACCTGGAAAGAGGATAACTGTCAAACTCTGCCCAAAATTTCCTTTTGTACTGTTTTGATTGATCTATCCTGTGTGTAATGTTATTTGGCTGTGAATATTTAGATATCATTCGTCAGTGATGGCGACTGACTATATTAATTCGGTGTTTCTCACTGTTGGACACGCCCCTCTAGGGGGACATAATAACTATACGAAGAGGGCATGAGCGTATTGAAAAGTCAACAACAAAGGATAATTTAAAAAAAAAATATTAATTTATTGAAATTAAACAAACAAAATACATTCTGATACAATAAAAATAAAATACACTTATATAATGTAACAGTGCTGCACAATGAATTTATAACAAATTTAACAATACCACAAGTTAAGAACAAATTGAATAATTACCATTGATCCCATGGGCTTGTCATTTACAAAATTAAATACAAAAATTTACATTAATCTTAGAAATTTGAAAGGTTTATAATTAAAACTGCCGATTCAAAGTTACGCGATTCGCTCTCCAATGCCTTTCTCATCCACGTATGTGTGCGTATGTGATGTTTGGGGGGAGGAAAAAAGATTGATTGATTGATTGAATATTAACGTCGCACTGTTCAGCTACACGAGGGCTTTTAGCG
>BMAV01019355.1:65677-76756 GCA_019973955.1 Trichonephila inaurata madagascariensis
TATATATATATATATATATATATATATATATATATATATATATATATACATACAGGTCTTCTTCGGGATTCGAACCCATACCCTACAGCACATCAGTCACCGTCATTAACCACTATACCGGATGGGGTAGCGTCAAAGAATCCACAATAAATCTTAAATTCAAAAATTATGCATCTAAGTTTATCCTATTAGATTAATTCATTATAAAAAAAGAATGACGTTCATTGATACAATATTACTTTAATGATCAGAAATATTCAAAACATTATTCAATTTAACAGCTGCTCTTTCATATTTTTGCTACCATTAATTCGTTCATGTTTTCTTAATATTCAGCCTTTAATTTATATGCATTTTTTTACAGTATTACACACACACACACATATATATATATATATATATATATATATATATATATATATATATACAGATAGCTATAGAACCTAAGTATTACTATTCAAGATAGGAAATAATAGACACAGTAGTACAATAACAAACTCCTGGAATTAGGAACCAAAATTGCAGGTTTAAACAAGTTTTAGGGCTAGCCAACCTTTATCTGCAATTTGTCTATACAAATTGCGAAGGGGAAAGGAAAGAATAATATTAGGAGAAATTTAAATATTACTAATATAATCACTATACTAATAAAATGTAACGATAAAATTATAGCCTACTAGTATAAACATTATAGATTTAAAGTCGATGCTAAAGGTAAATAGGAAGATTTATTTCGTGAGTGTATCAACTGGTTATGTTTCCCGCAAATACAACAGAGGAATATCATTACCGCATAAAGTTAAATATTATGATAGAATAATATAAAGTTTATATATATATATATATATAAACCACCGTAAATGCAACACCAAGAAAGACATGGTGTTGCATTTACAGTGGCCAATAGCACAACAAAATTGATTTTGTAAGTAACATGTTGACAAAGTATCAAATGATTAAATTGATAGACTTCTGTGAAGTGTGGTTCCTGCCAGAATTAGTAGCCAGACTAGCCACCATTGTTGGAGATCACTGCTGCCACAAGCCTCGGCATTGATTCAAAGATACTTTGGATGGGCTCTTTGAGTACAGAAGACCAACGTTGCCAAAGTTGATCTGGTGTGGCAACTGAGGGTGTAATCTGGGTCAATCGTTGGGCACCAAAGATCACATGTTTTCTATCGGTGAAAGATCCGGAGAGCGAGCCGGCCAGGGAAAATATTCAATCTGGTGATTGACGAAGAACCTTTGGACAATACGTGCCATGTGTGGTCGCGCATTATCATGTTGAAATATGGCTATGGCCAAGCCCTGAATGTAAGGAAGGACAACTTGCTCCAACACCTTGGAGATGTAACGCTGGCTGTTTAAAGTACCGGAAATACGTACTACAGGAGTGCGAGAGTGATATCCAATACCACCCCATACCATAATACCCAGTGCAGGACCTGTGTGGCGGTGCATAACGCAGTTGTTCAGTATCCTCTCTTCACAGTGTCTCCAGACTCGAATCCGACCATCGTGATGTTGAAGACAGATACGTGACTCGTCAGTAAAGACAACTTCATTTCATTCTGCCGCCCACATCATTCTTTCATCGCACCATTGGCGGAGGAGACGTTTGTGAGTCTGCGTCAAGGGTAGACCAAGCAATGGACGTCTTGTTGACAGACCATTCTACTGTAATTGGCGTTGAATGGTACGCGCAGACACTGAATGATGTGTTACAGACTCAATATGCTGTGCTATGGTTCGTGATGTGACTGAGCGATCCGTCACTGTCATGCGCACTATTTGCCAGTATTCACGTGAAGTCGTGCAATGAAGTGGATGCGATCAACCACGTCGGTCCGTCGTATCCTCCTGCATCCAACGGTCAAATATCCGCATTACAGTTGCTTCCTGTATGGTGCTCAAGGCTAAAAACCAACGACAGGCGTACATCTAGCCAATTGCCACGATGAATTTCATGGGCCTCGATCTGACTATGTCAGGCAGGTGGTTTGAGCAACAACAACAACACAGTTGTTTTGTTTCATACAACACGACTACCGATTTACCTGAAGATAATCCACAATCACGGTAGGCCACTATCCTTTCTCTCTCGAACTCGGATACTTGATCAAAAGCGGATCGCTCTTTTCTACGAGACATAACTAATCATTTTTAGAAAAAACCACAATAAAAACACAATCGCCGAACTTGAAATCGTTGAAGTTCTCAGTTGTGTTTTCAATCAACGATAAAATGCAATACATCCTTCGTGTTCTTAAGAATTAAAAGTTTGCTAATAACAGCTGAGTTTTCTCGCATAAGCTTAAATAAAATATCTATTCGCATCATTGTTCAAGACATTGGAAACGTAATTTAAACACGACAAAAATTGGAGGGGAGGGGGGGGGGAGTTCGTACAGATTAGGATCTTAACAGAAGTCACCATGAAGTGTGAAATTACTTTGGTTCTGTATTGTTGAATGAGATCTTGGCATAAAATGAAAGATTCGTTGAAGTTGTACACTCGTTATTTATTCCTCTGAATGATGTCTTGAAATAAAACGCACATTCCGTTGAAGAATTACTCTGTTTCTGTGTTGTTAGTTGCATCCCTAGTAGAAAACTAAATTTTCGCTTCCAAATCTACTTGATTTTATATTCCAAAGAAAAAGAGAGAGAGAAAGTTTTATTTCAGATTTGAAATTATTCCTTTTATTCAGCCGGCTGTTCCGGAATTTATTGTTGAATTACCATCAGCGGTCTCTTATGTAACGGGAAGATGTATATAATTTTAATTTTTATCCTGAAATTTCAGTTATTTTACTTATTTAAGTTATATTCTTTATATTTTGTAAAATTTAAATCTAATTTAAAATTATAATTTAATTTTTTTGTGACATATGAGGTTTGGGAATCAATTAATAGGAAAGATCTGAGAATTATACTTTATTGAAAACTTGTACAAACAACTGTTAATTCCTTCAAAATATGGCCCTTGTCTCTTTATATATCGTTGCATACGTATTTTCGATTGTCCAAACAAGTGACGGAGATCTTTTTGTGTGTCAACCTCTTCAGAATGTTCGTTTTTGACTCTATCTCTCCTGTAAACTGAAAATGTGTTTCTAGTAGATACCCTTTCTACTTTTAAAAACCGGTAATAGTCGTAATATTTGGAGTATATGGTGTTTGTGCAATCATAGTAATTACCTTCTCCGCTAAGAACTGATGTGAGTGAGTGAATTCTTTTTTGTTTCGCTATACTGCGTGATGGTTTTTTTTTTTTTTTTTGGTTTAAATTTTGTGCAAAATTTTATCACGTGAAAATCCTAATGCAAAATTTTTCTTGTTGGCTATTTGTCAGTGTTCTTTTCACCTGTCTTTATTCGAATACTTCAATGTCTATTTGGTCATACATTTTCTAAAAATGTTTGTAAATTCTAGACGTTATCGATTGACCAGAACTCTCATTATATTCATCCTCTTCCGAACTTTTCAAAAATAATTTGAGTAACTTAAAAACGCGAGAGCAATCACCACAAAACATTTCCTTCTATAACTGAAAACATTTAGTTGGGGAACTTTCCCCAAGAGGAGGTTAAGATTAATGCGGTATTCAATTTTTAAATTCCACTTTGAAGCACTTTGACAAAACAATGTACTTTTCCAATGAGGAGTAGCAAACAATAGGTAAGAAGGTAGGTAAAATATATATAGAGAATTTTAAAAAATAATGTACCAAGTGCTCTAACGGGTGTGCAAATTATCTATATAAATAAAACTCCCTCTAAAGGTAAAGTAGACGTTCACAGAATTCCAACCTGGCTAGTAGGTGCAGCTGGTTCTTCACTAGCTCGAATAAATCACAGTTAGAAGATAGCTGCGTTGAAGGGAAATACTTTTGTGATTGAAATAAGAAGTGTGAAACGATTTTAGCGTTTAAAAGCAAGTTCTCCAGATGAAGTTCATTGGCAATTGATAGAAATGTGTACTTTACAAGGGTTATGTCATAAAAACGTGTAGTTTGGAGACACGGAATTCGTCAAAGGTAGAACAGATGTGTGAAATGAAAAAAGAACAGGGAAACCAAGAATATTTATATCATAAGTGCCAACCTCACACCAAGTGATTTCCATCTCTTCAGAACTCTAAAGTAACATTTGGGAAGTCAGCATTTCAGATACGATGCTGAGAGTCAGCAAGCCATCTTGGCGGAGTTGCACAACTTTAATGTTGATTTCTCCGATGCTGGTTTCGATAGTTTGATGTACCGATGGAATAAATGTCTCGATAAGTGTGGCTATATAAAAAGGTAATATGTACCTATATTTTTTACATAGTATACATACTTTTATTTAATGAAAGGGGTCTCAGGGGTATTAATTTTGTCTCGAAGGAGTGAAAAGGTAAGGCACAATTACTTTAAATTAAATTTAAATAATTCGAATTTCTTACACATTATTTACAAAGAATGATGGTTACTAAAAAGTACAACATGTTTGAAATATAATCATAATTTTAAAATTTATAAGCACATAAAAATAAGAAATAATTTTGTAATAAATATTGAGTAATTTTTGCATTGCGCACGATATTTTCAGAAATAGTAGCCTTTGATTATAAAACTTTGTAGAACTACAAAATGTATCATACTATTTAAACCCTACTAATTTAAGAATAATATATCTTTTGTATTTAAAAATATTTGAAAAATATTGAATTTTTTATTAAAAAAATTGAAAATGTAATTTTTTAATTTAAAAAAAAATTTATTATTCTATTTATATAAAAGTGTAACAAAAATACATTTAACTTTATACATCTACTTATTGCTAGTAGTTAAAGCTACTATATTTTAGAAAATAGCATGCGCAACGCAAAAATTACTTAATATTTATTACAAATTATTTATTATTTTCATAAGCTTATAATTCTTCAAATTAGGATTATATTTCAAACATTGTGCACTTTTTTGAAACCATAATCTTCTGTAAATAATGTGTAAAAAATTCGAATTATTTAATTTAAATTTAAAAGAATTGAATTAGAAAAGAATTTTAATTTAAATTGTTCATATTTTCACCACATGAGGCAAAAGTAACACCCCTGACACCCCTTTTAATTTTTACTCTGAAGGAGCTTGTGGCCTTACATATTGAGACCTGGCATATATGTCCATCTTCCCCGGGAGTAGCCGAGTCAACAGCACGAACTTTTTATCCTCATTCACTTTCACCTGAAATGTACAGTTACGTTATTTAAATGCCACATCTCGTATTGCGATTTATTTTCTTATAACTACGTACAGATAATAGTGAATAAATAATTATTGTGCAACAAATAGTATATACAATGAGAAAATGTTTTGCTAATTCATAATTTTTTTAATTTTTCTCTTACTGTTTGAATGCCAGCAAAGCATTTTTTACAATTAATTGTTTTATTTATATTGTGTTATTTGACATTTAACACTTTCTAAAATTTAAGCTTCAGTAATATGTCTTTCGGGTTTCAATTTATGAATTTGTGTCTTACGTTGTCAAATTATTTATTTGTTTCTCATTTGAGGGTAAATAATTGTATCATTATTTAAATTATATTTACATGAATATTTTATTGTGAATTTAAAGTACTAATTTTAAAATTTTTAAGTAAAACTGAATGCATATTTATTTGCACAAAGAAATCTTTTCGAAGTATGCCAATTTTCATTATCTTTTTTCGCGAAGTTTTAAAGAAAGTCCGCAAATTATATGCGGAGTGTAATACAATAATTTAAAGCAACATTTCAAAAATCTTTATTGAGAATGATGAGATTGAATTATTCATTAAAGTATAATGTTAAACTCAATTAATATTCTAAGAAATGTATGTGTGTGCTATAAGTGTATACAAAATGGATGTATTAGAACTCGATGATCTAAAATAGCTAAAGAAAAAAATTCAAACAGATCGAGATCAAATAAAATAAAGGCAAATAAAGTCTTCGAGTTTTCAAATTCACGAAAAAAAAATTAAAAATAGAATTCTTTCAAAAATAATAATAATTTTTTTCTTGTAAGAATTTGAGACAATTTAAGAGAAAAAATTAATTCAATTTTTTTGTTATTTATGTAAGATTGTTAAGACACATTTTTTATGTTCCTAACCACCAGCTATTTTTTTATGTTTCATCAAAAATGCAGCGAGAAAAATTAAACATATTAAAAATAATTTAAATTCTGAAAAAAAAAATAATCCTGGAAAATATATTAAATCAGTCGAATGAAATGCTAGAAAAAAAAACACTTCACATATCACAAACTCTGTATGTCTCGAAAGATTATTTTGATCATCCATTATTTTCTAAATATTTACATGTTCATCCCTTTTAATGAGAAAATATTACATAAAGTTTCTTTTCGCCTAGGAAAAACTTTTCATTTAAGCATTATTAAGGTATCCGACTACGTTCAGAATCGTAATTTTAAAAAAGCGCATAAATGGATACTTTTCATGATATTTAGTGTCACTTAGATTAGAATACATGTATAGAATTGTTTTAAAGACATTTTGACAAAAAGAAGTATTTAAAAACACTATTTCGGCAAAAAAATTAACTTAGAATAACCTTATTTCAAAATGTGCTCTTTTTGTGAAAAATGATTCTATTATAATAATATTTTGCCTGTATATAGCTCAAACCTCTGTACAGAGGCTCAACTATAATGTTTGAAAAAATCACATTATTTTCAGAGTTACAACCAATTGAAATAACTATATGCGTTTTTTTTTTCTTGAAATGTCTCCCCGTTGTTGTCGTAAAACATGGATAAACCCACTTCTAAGTTATGTATTTCAAAAATCATATTTGAGCCTCTGTACAGAGGTCTGAGCTATATACAGCAGGGCTTCTCAAACTTTCAATATTCGCGACCCACTATTCAATCATCATTTTCATCGTGCCCCCCTCCATACAATAACAATGTATTGAATTCAATAATACTATACTTTGATACTAAAGCTACAACAAGATTTTAACCTCTTATGTGCCACCGACGTATATAAACGTCTAGCTCAGCCAAAGCATTAATTTTCTGGACGTATATATACGTCTTTCTGAAGTACGATGGTTTCTGTGCAATGCGACCCATAAAATTATTCCGAGGGCTTTGGAATGTAATAAAAGGACCTTGACAGTGTTTGCGAAGGATTTACTTATTTCAGATGATTTTTATTTATTTATTTCTTTCCTCCTCCCCCTCCCCCGCAAAAAAAACATCCAAATACGCTCGTCTACGTGGTAAACGACGGCTTTGGGGAGCGAATTGAGTAACTTTTAACAGACAGTTAAGGAATAAATTATAAACTGTACAAAAAAAATTATCAAGATGTGTTAATACAAGCCCATGGGGTCACTGATAATTATCAAACTTGTTCTTAACTTAGTATTGTTAAATTAATAATAAAATATACATTGTACAGTACTGATACATTTATAAGTGTATTATATCAGTGTAAATGTGTATTCTATATTTTATTATTTTAGAAAGTATTTTGTTTGTTTACTTTCAGTAAATTAGTTTTTTAAATAACCTTTTGTTTTCTACTTTCAATATGCTCGCGTCCCCCCCTCCCAAGGGGGGAGTGCCCCACAGTTTGAGAAACACTGATATACAGGCAAAATATTATTATAATTGAAGCATTTTTCACAAAAGGAGAATATTTTGAAAATGGGTCATTCTGTGTTCATTTTTTGTCAAAGTACTGTACTTAAATAATGTTTTATTAGAATACTATTCTTAAAACAGTCTTATATACATTTTCTAATCTAAGTGACACTAAATATCATAAATATTATCCATTTATACGCTTTTCCAAAATCACGGTTCCGAACGTAGTTCGATACCTTAAGTATTCTTTAATTTTTAGTCTTCTGTACCACATCTCAGTTATTAATATAATATAATCAACGGTTTACGTATAATTTTTGTATAATTATGGCTTTTTAATAAAAAATAACAAATACTTAGTGTTGTATAGAAAGAAGGTAGAAAAATATCAGAAGAACGTGGACATGTTCGAAATATCTTCTCCCACATATGAAGAAAAATGTTTCTTATACGGAATAAATGAATCCAATAAGACATTGGTTACATTGTAGCTTAGCGAATGCTTATTGTTCCGCATTGAAACTAATACACTCAGAAAATAAAGTTACATAATCCCCAAGAAGCATTTGCTGGATACTTGAATTTATACCCCTTTAGGCTGGAATATATATAGTACTGTCACTTATAATATTATGTGTGTTTAATATTTATGTCGTCTAAACGAAAAAAGCGAGCATCAACTGTTTCGAAATGGATAATTTACTTTACTGTAGCTTTACTTGTGGAATTAAAATGAATTGTATTACTTAATAAATATTAAATCCATAGATTAAAGTATGTATAAGCTAAAAGCTACCTACACCATACATATTCCCAACACAAACTATTTAAATTAACTCAAAATTGTACGTTTAACTTGAAAAAAAATTAATTAATAAAGAAATAATGTTTTAATTTTCTTATTGAAAATGATTTCTTAGCAAAGTATTTGTATTATGACAATTCAACAAAATCTTTGTATCTGAAAAAGAAGATCAATGTCCTGTTTCAGAATGCAAGACTAGATTAATGGTATACCTCTTACTTGAATACTGTTTGATATATTGCGGTTTCTTCGAGCCGATAATGACAGAAAACGGTCTTCGGACGCAGTTGTTACTCCTGATCACTAATTAACAAGTTGTCCACTAAATGATCTAGTGCTCAGAAAGCGGCTCAAAACTCTTGGTATGATACTTCGAGGGATTTTCATTTCTGGGGGGGGGGGGGGCGCTCCATTTGTGCTTGAATTCGCTTGATTCTACCAGACGCAATAACGCAATATTACGTATGACACCATGTTTCCTGAAGTGATCCTATATATGTAATCATGGTCCTGATGAGGTTCAAACCAATATATATAAAGCACACATAAAGTGGGACTTAAATAAAACGTTACTTCCTCATATAAGTCTCATTCTGTAAACTAGTTGATTTAATTCAGTAACTGTCACAGCTTTGTAGTCAGTGACCCACAGCAAATCGTTCCATTATATACCATTATAAAATGGCATTTTTTAGTAATATAAGAAAAAAATTTTTCCAGATGGAGGTTATTGATCTAAAATATATTGACAGAGCATTGATAATTTTAAAGTCATCCAAAAGTATAAATACATGTCAAAACTATAAGACCTTTGATGAATATTTATACTCTGTTTTACCTAAAGATCTTATCTGTAGAAATATGTAACGCACACATATTTATTTTTTTAATTTCAATTTTTTAAATGTAAGAGCTTTAACCGTATTTTTCAATACCTACTATTAGTTCACACTCTCTATATATTTATTTATTTATATATTTATTTATTTTGGTGGAATTTTCAATCATTTAAAAAATACATTTTAAAGCGCTCATTTGAGCTGAAATTTTATGTACATGATTATTTTGGATTACAATACAATAATTTAATTATAATTAATAAAAGCTAATTGATTAAAACTAATTATTTAAGAAGTTACAAATACAGCCACGTTGGCATCATTTTTGGCAACTTAGGGACCCTTTTGGTAACTTGTGTCGAAACTTGAAAAGGTTTTTTCCTCACGTTTTAAAGCATTCAGTTGAACTGAAATTTTTTATACACGATTGTTTTAGATGACAATACGATACTTTAACGATAATTAATAAAAATCAATTATCACTTAATGTTGCGATTCTGTTATATGCATATACCTATTTATATATATTAATTGTAACTATTTAATAAAAAGTAGCTATAAAATTTTTTTTCTTTGATCTAAAAAGGAATTGACTTAAAAAACTTTTTTTATATAGTACTTGTTACATTAAACCCATTAAAAACCTTTGTCTTGAAATATACGCACTTTTTTTGCATGGTCATCAAAGTACAAATACAGGTACAAAACACAAACTCAAATCCCGAATGTTATATGGTAATATGTGTGATTGAAATTACATTTTCTATTTAAATTCTTTCTGAGAGAAATTTCGTATTTCATACATGTATATTAATAAAAAAAAACAAAAAAAAAACTTGCTCTTTATTTTGGAGATAATCTTGTTTCAAAAGAACTTCTATGTGTAAAGTCAACTCGTATAAAATCCTGTGGTCCTAACTTAACTTTAGAATTCCCACATAAAAATATGAAATATTAAATTTTCTTGATGCAACTTCAATCTTGTCAAATGTAATAGCTGTATGTCTTGTTTTATTTGATTTAGTGTTATAAAGGATTTATTTGGGCTGAAATTTAAGTTGACATTGCTAAAGAAGTTTTAATCTTTTAAGAAGTTTGAATAAAAGCTCGCCATTTTAATTTTGAAAATTGTTATGAAAGTAAAGTTAATAAATAATAGAAAGCTCCATTTTTGAATGGGATTAAAGTAGTATTTTTGAAAGTTTTGAGAGTTCTTTTGTCAACATGACAAGATGTGTTTTTTTTATTAAATCATTTCAGTTAAATGTTGATTCGCATTTTCGTTATATTGGAAAGGGATTTTTTTTTGTCTATTTTATAGTAAGAAAGCACTGTAACTGTTTGAATTAACAATATTTTCTATTTAGTACTTAATTCAATTAAATAATAATTTCTCATTTTTTTTCTTTTGAAATAAAACAGGAAACTTAACTTACTCAAAAAATAGAATTCACTGATCTTATGGCACATATGCAATTCTCCTTTTAATAGTTTAAACTTAATTTTTTTTAATTTTGCGATGTACTTGTTTGAGTTCACGGAATAATTGTTTGATTTTGTAACTTCATTTGTTTTGCAACTTTTGTTTGTCATTTACCCTTTATTTTGTCTAACTTAGTTCATTTTACTTATTTCAGCAAACCACATGTGAGGCTTCTGAGACGCGAGAACTATTTTATTACTTATTTTCAATAAGAAAAATAAATGTCTATGAAGTATTTTAAATACCATTACGGACAATATATAATGTTTTATAAAATAAAGTACAATATATAATTACATAAATTTC
>BMAV01019355.1:81229-97438 GCA_019973955.1 Trichonephila inaurata madagascariensis
CCGGTTGAATTCATTTATGCAAATATTGTACTTTTAACCAGTGACCAGTACACAACAACATTCAAGCAACCAATCACAATATTTTTATTTTGTATCATTCAAGAAAGAAGTAGATCTTCACTTTGTAATTGATTTTTTCCTTGTGCAATTGTTTTCGTAGAATCTGAACTTTAAATTCGTATTTAAACTTTAAGTATAATTGTTTTTCATAAATATCAATGGACCAGTCAGCTGGAAAATACCGGTGCAATTCTTGCAAACTACAGTTCAAGCACTATAAACAGTTTCTAAGCCATAAATATCTAAACCACGACGAACAGGAGCTTCAACCAGAAATCAATCACAACAGTGATGCATCGCAAAACTCTTCGAACAATTTTAAGAGCTTTTGTGAAATGCACACTGGAAAAATTCCTTTAATAGACAGCTTAAAAATAACGAACAAACGGACTCATCAAAATATGCTTACAATCCTCATTTTGGTTCAAGTGATCGCAAATCTGTGCAATTTTGTAACGGCGTGCTTAGTGAAAGCACAGTAATACCATCTTGTTTCGAAAGCATGATAGTACACAGCCAGAAACCACGTAGTAGATGTCAGTCAAATCCAGATGTGAATGCAAATGAGCAATCTCTATCACTGAAATACAACCAAAAGGAAATATGTAGGCTTGAAGGAAATACTGGAGTAAATAGAAGTCAGTCATCAATGTTGTCTGAATGCAACCAAATACAAATTTACACCCAAGGAATGAGTGAACAGTTCAACCGAAATCAATCATCGACGACTGAATACGGTCAAAAGCATGGAAATTATCAACAAATGAACGTCCATCTCCCAACTACATCATCTGTGATGAGACCAATGATTGATATCAATCCTCAATTTAATAGAGATCATTGTGCTCTGTTCTTCGAATGCTGCCCATTACAATTTAATGGTTGTGAAATGAATCCGCATTTCAACACAAATCAAATACCTAGGCCACTTGGATACAGGAAAAAGGAATTTGATCATTATGAATTGTATCTACAGTGTAAAACAAATCTATTGTCCATGTCTCATGAATGTAGAGAAATGGATTTAAGTACTCATGGAGTGAATCGACAAGTTAATGCAAATCCACAAGCTGTCACGGATGCACATGATGATATTTCATTGCCGGAGAGGAATTCATCCCCGCAACATAGGATATTGAACAAAATGGACTTAAATCTTCAAGAAAACTCTATAGAGACCCGAAAAGAATTATATTCTGTTGACAGATCAAATATTATTTACGGAGAACCAAACACCACTGAAAATGCTGAGAAAAGAAGTGCAATTTTCTCCAACGTAACCCAAAACGAAATTGTTGAACACGATAAAAGTTTTACATCTAATTCGTCACTTAAGAACTCTAATGTCCATTCAGAAGAAACCTCAAAGAGAAGTGAAAGTTACGGACTGTTGTTAAATAACAAAATGAATTACATTCAAGGTCAATTTTATAATGAAAATACACACAAATATGGAAGCATTGAAAATGAATTAGAGAGAAATATAAGTCCAAATCGATATAGTTATGTTGTTATCGGAGAAAATCCTAAAGATTGTTTTGGATTCGAGAATGAATTCGTACAAAAATCGGATCTTTTAAAGAATCCTGTATTTGATTCAGCAGAGAAGACGTATCTTTGTAAATTGTGTAGAAAGACTTTCAGTAAAAAACATAATCTAAAAAAGCATCATCTTGTTCATACAGGAGAAAAGCCATATAAGTGTGATGCTTGTGGGAAAAAATTTCAAATGAAATATCTTCTAAATAGACATTATCGTATTCACACAGGAGAAAAGCCATATGATTGTGATGTGTGTGGAAAGAAATTTAGTTTTAAAGGAAATCTGAAGGTACATTATCGTATTCACACAGGAGAAAAGCCATATGAATGTGATGTGTGTGGAAAGAAATTTGGTTGGAAAAGAAATCTGAAGGTACATTATCGTATTCATATAGGAAAAAGCTTATATGAGTGTGATGTGTGTGGAAAGGAATTTAGTAAGAAAGGCCATTTAAAAGCACATTATCGTATTCACACAGGAGAAAAGCCATGATTGTAATTATTTGGAAATAAATTTACTTATAAAAGTAGTCTGAACGCACATTATTGTATTCATATATGAGAAAGGTCAAATGAGTTTGATGTGTGTGAAAAGAAATTTGGTCGAAAAGAAGCTGTCAATAGACATCATCGCGTTCATACCAGATAAAAGCGATTTGCTTAAATGGATATTTAAACAGAGATATCATCTCGTAAATTGTCACTTCATTCATAACAGAAAATTAATATGTGAGTAAAATTGGTGATAAAGGATACAAAAGTAAAAATTAACTTTTTGAAATTTATTACTGAAGCTCATAGAAAGGAGGGTGAGTCATGAAATTTGAATAAGTCTCGTTGTAACATAATACAAATAATGAAACTTGAATGTATGAAGAATAAAAAAAAAATATTAATTTTCGCGAAAATAATTTTATATTGCCCATTATGTGAGTCAAAGTAAAATTTCCTTCTTTGAAATCATTAAATGAGGGTTCTGTGATTTAAATAATGTTTATATATATATATAAATATATATTCAACCAAGTTACCTGAAGTACCGCAGATACAATTTTATAAGTTTGCATTTAATGTTGGATTTCATGACTTGTTTGTGTGCCTATGTGCTGTGGTAACATTATTTGCGACAGCATTGTGTCGCCCGTTTATATATGATGGACGTGTGAAGATAACTTTTGTTAAGTGAATTCACTAAACAACATTATAATTCTGAACATAATTTTGATTAGCGTGTATTGAAGAGAAATAATTTATTATTTTATATATTATTTTATATTAATAAGTTTGTGTATATTATATGATTATTTTTTACAGTTCTCAATCACATTCTTTTAAATGCTTAATTAATTTCTTATGAATCCATGTATACTATTAAATAAATAAATTTTCTTTATCATACATGGTTTTTTTTATATTTTTTTAGATTTTGATGATGTATTTGATTTAGTTTTGAATATATGAAAATAATTAAGTTAAAATTCATAGATTAAACAAATGATTTATTCGCAGCTGTTTACTACTGGAACATTTCTTCTTTCCCTAGTGGCAAATTCAATTCTTCAAATTTAAAAATTTCTAAAATTCTTTTAGCAATGTTATAGGGATTTACAAATATTCTTCGGATTTTTAAATTGTTAATAATTAAATATTAAACTTCGAATGCACTATGTAATGTAATTGATATTACTAACATTATATTGCTAAAAATAAGTTTATGCTTTAATATAATCAAATCAAAAATTAAACTGTTTTTAAGAATTAAAACCACGGAATCGGGTCGTGCGTTACAAGACTATTTCTTTATCAAATTCTTGCTTACCCGAAGGAAAAGAAACGAATAATTATAGTAAAGTTCGATATTTTAGCGTATTCATTTCTCTGTTCATTAATTTTTGCCAACTGTTGTAATAGCTTTTATCAGTAGACCACAAAGTTGTGTTGAGTATAACAACACTTCTTGATACGGAAAATGCTCAATTAAATTTTAATTCACCCAATTATAACGTACTCTTAAAATTGCAGGTGTGGCAGATGGTTTTATAGTTTTTGTAAATTTATTTATTTAATGGAAGAGATAGAAATTAATTTTTGAATGTGAATTCACGAGTTGGCTCTTCTTACAATGCAAAAAGAACAACTGAAATATACACATCTCGAATCCTACATATTGGCTTCTTTTTAAAATAGGGTCATTGACTTGGCAAGCAAATAATAGGAATTTTTTTAGAATTATGTTACTGAGAAATATTTTCCACGAGTTATACTCATAACATTATACTATGTAAAGCTTACTTTCAAAATTTCACGTATAATACAAGTAATACAACGGTAAATCATAGGATCACGGCTCAGATCATATTGAGAAAAATCTATAATAATCAGAGATAAGAATATATAACGATTCCCTTTCACGACCAAAAAGCTATAATGGCACGGAGGATATATATATATGATTTGAACTTATTAATTTTAAAATTCCTTTTAAACGTATTTGGAAATAAGACTATTTTAAGAACGGTTTGAAATTTCTTAACTTCTTCTTCGGCCTATTACAAAGAAACGACATTCCATAAATAGAAATATATATTTTTGAGCTCGTGCATTTGATTATCTTAATGTAGTAAAAATGTTATATGGTAGTACGGTTGTAGGTTTACTTTTATATCGTTTAGTTCAGCGTTTCTCAAACTGTGAGGCGTGCTCCCCTAAGAAGGTGTAGCAGCCTTACTTGGGGGACACGAATAAATCGAAAAGTTGAAAAAGGAAGACTATTTAAAAAATATCAATTTACTGAAAAGAAGCAAATCAAAATACAAATCAACCACATTTATACTGATGTAATATATACTTATATTTATAAATGTATAATATGTGTAATAAACTTATAAATGTCATAATATATACTTATAAATGTATCAAAACTAATTTAAAAACAGATTTAAGACTTACTAGTCAGTACCATGGGCTTGCCATACGCAAAATTATATACAAAATTTAACAATATCTTGTTAATTTGTGTGGTTTATAATTAGAGTCGTATATTGTAGCCTTACGTTATATGCATTATTATTACATTCCATGTATTGTTATTGTACAGAGGGGGGCGTGATGAAATTATTGAAAATTGGGTCACAAGCATTGAAAGTTTGAGAAGCACTGTGGTTTAGTTATTTATTTAGAAAATGGGACATTTGTGTCCTATTAAATTGACATCATGTGGTACTTAATGCTTTTTATTTCACTGCTTAACGGGAAATACAGTAATTTTAGCTATTAAAAATAACCTACGTCGTCATATTTTGTGGTGAGAGGATGCAATATTGCATCTGCTACCAGATCCGAACAATCAGCGTGTTAAAAATAGGAAATCATATGAGTAATGAAAATTCTAAAGCTTCCGGAATTAGTAAATGAACTGAGATCTTTTGAAATGAAGAATTGTTGACTACTGTAAGGTTACCACGAGTGTTTTGTACCTGCTTTTTCAATTCCTACTATTAGCTCACTCTCTTTATATATTTATTTATTTTATCTTCGTGGAATTTTCAGTCGTTAATAAAATACATTTTAAAGCGCTCCATTGAGCTGAAATTTTATGTACATAATTATTTTGGATGATATTACAGTAATTTAATTATAATTAATACAAATTAATTAAAACTAATTATTCAAAGAATTACAAATATAGCCACTTTGGCATCATTTTTGGTGACTTAACGACTATTTTGGCAATTTGTGTGTGTGTGTATCAAAACATGAAAAGGTTTTTTTCTCACATTTTAAAGCACTCGTTTGAGCTGCAATTTTCTGTACACTATTGTTTTGGGTAAAAATACGATAATTTAATTATAATTAATTGACTGTAACCAATTATTTTAAGAATTACAGATACAGCCACGTTTGCTTCATTTTTAGTGACTTGTGTCAAAACTTTAAAATATTTTTTTTCTCACGTTTTAAAGCATTCAGTCGAATTGAAATTTTGGAAACACGATTATTTCGGATGACAATCGATACTTTAATGATAATTAATAAAAATTAATTACCACTTAATGTTGTGATTCTGTCATATATATACACGTATTTATATTAATTGTAACTATTTAATAAAAAGTAGCTAAAATAAAATTTTTCTTAGTTGATCTAAGTAGGAATTGATTTATTATTATTTCTTTTATTACTTGTTATGTAATGCTTGTGTCTTTAATGTGTTGTTAAGAATCGTAAAATTATAGTTGTGATCAAGATTTCTAAGCATCAATATTTCCAAGGTTAATTTCGACGAAATTATTGTGCTTTAAAGCAGTGGTCCCAAACCCCCGTGCCGCGGACTGGTACCGGTCCGTGGAACAAACGATACCGGCCTGTCCAAGGAACATTAAATTATTTCCATTTTAATTACTGTGTGTATTTCTCTCAGGTTTGAGTGACTTTACATTGAAATCACTTTATATTCCATGTTAAAGCTCTTTATATTAATTTTTTTTTGTTTAACTGTATTTTATTCTAAAGGCATATTTAAATATTATAAAATGAAAACAATTTATGTTGTTGTTGTTGTTACTGATGCCACCTGACTGGAAAAGATCAGACTAAGGCCAACCAAATTCATCATGGTAAAGGGCTGACGCCTGTCGTTAGCCGTAGCTTTGAGCACCATATAGGTGACAGAACGATTTAGCTCGGTTTCACCCCAATTTTGAGGGGAACACCCTGGGGGTGGTCAGGGGCCTCCCACCTCTCTTCCCTTTCCACCAACCTCACGAGAGGACTTGCGGCTCGACGGATATTTAAAGTACCCACATGCCGCGAAGGCACTATACAATTACAAACATCCCTGTCTTTTCCGGGATTCTAACCCAGACCCATCGGCACAATAAAACAATTTATAATATAAGTAATTGATTTCCACACAACTCTCAAAGCTAAGGTAGCCAAGTGGTCAAGGTAATGGACCGTGTAGGGAAGCGATGCACATTAAATGTGTCGAGAGCTCAAACGTCCTACCGTAGTAGTTAAGAGAGGAGGTGCCGGCTCAGCTGTCATCCTCGTCACTTGACCATGATTCAAAATTTCGAGGTCCGTCGCCAAAAGCCATCGTGCAGCTGAACAGTGCAACGTTAATATTCCCTCCACCACTCTTATTGGGCCACCTTAATAATATCAAACTTTTACCGTTCCGCAGCGACAAAAAGGTAGGGAAACACTGCTTTAAAGAATAATTATGCATAGAGGTTATTTAAAAAGATATAAGATACTAATAAATAATAATATTTTGATATAGAAATTTATTTTTAGATAGATCATTTCATTTATAGTGAAATAATTAAAAACCAGAGGCACAGCTACCACCGTATCAGCAGTATCAATAATAAAAATCTAAAGGGGCCCCAACATGTGTAACTACAGTCGCACTAACAGGGCATTCATACCTAAAACAGATACCCAAAGAAATTTTGATACAGGGGCCATTCAGAACTAGCTACTCCAGTGTTTAAAACATTAAAAAGTTATTGTATAATTTTGATACTTTATCATCATAAACGGATAAGAAATGTAATGTAAATTTATTATTTCCTTAATTTTCATAAGTAAAAAACTGTCTTTATTTATTATTTCCTTTTAAAATTTTGATAAATAATTATATATTGTTTAAAATGCAATTACATTTATCAATATGTTGAATGTCTATTAGTTCATGATCGATAATGCACTTTCTTAAATATTAAGGAACGAAAAATAAATCTGACAAGAATTTCCTTTTATGTTTCTACATTCCATATAAATTTTTCGAATAGGAATTCGTAACCATTTGTACGTATGTTGTGAACACACCACATATATATAATTATTTTTATAACGATAGACTTAAGTTCTAAGAAAGAAAAGAAAGTTTCTCATTGATTCGAATCGAACCTACACCCACTCCATCTTTCTTCCGTCACATCCTTTGTTGTGAAAAGAAGTGATACATTCTTGACTCTTTTGTTGAAAAGTGTTTTAACATTCAGACCACACACGTTTTGTGAAGGCCCTTTGCTAGATAAGAATCGAGCCACATTCTCGGTGTGTGAGAGAATCCTTCTCAAACATGCTCGAAGACGTGAGGAAAAGAATTTGATTCCATTCCGAATGCCAATATCGGAAAACTGGACTGCTCAAATTAGCGGGTTGTCAATAACTCGATTCGTTCAACAATGGCGCCCCACTGCTTATCTGCATTGTGTGAGGAATCCACTTTGCTGAACGGAAATAATCGATTCCTCTTTTTTGTGGTTGATTGTATCGATATTTTTCCTCATGGTGATTCGGGAGTGTGTTGAGATACAAAAATATGCTCATTGCTCCTTCTCAAGAGATAAAATTTAAACAACCGATAAATTGACACACTCGAGAGCTATAAAATGATATTATGTTTCAATCCATTTGCGAATTTTGTTAAAGGATTTTTTAAGTAAATATATGAAACTGTTTTTATTGAATTTTATAAAAAGGATGTGTGAGAACTCATTTATTTATTTTTGTACACATGACAGATACACAAACTGTTTTGTATAAATTTCTTTAACAAGTTAGAACAGATAACTTTTATTAATTAGGTAAGATGAGTTCAATTAAAAAAGAAATAAAACTATATGCAAATTACATTTTACATGAATTCAAAAAAATGCTTAATTATAAATATACACATAATTAAAACCTGAAACAGAAAATACGAATTTTTTTAAAAAAATTCCTGAATTTTCAAATTAAGTGCATTGAAAAATCTTAAAGAGTGTAAACTTTGAAATTATATTACTTTCCATGAGTTACATATTCTGCGAAAATAGTGGAATCAAAGTTTATTTTTTTACTTTTACATTTTTCCAAATCCATGGTTGGCCGTGGTAGCCTAGTGGTCTAGGTAACGGTTCGAGCCCAGTCCCACTAAAGCTCGTAGTGTAAGGGAGCGATGCACTTTAAATGGGTCGAGAGCTCAAACATCCTCCCGTTGGTATGGTGTGGTAGTTAGGAAAGGAGGGTGCTAGCTCGGGTGTCACCCTCGTCACTGACCATGGTTCAAAATGAGGAGGTCCGTCGCCAAAAGCCCTCGTGTAGCTGAACAGTGCGACGTTCATATTCACTCACTCCAAATCCATGGCACGAGAACAACAGTTACATTTCTCTAATTCAGGTGTTAAAACGGATTGCACTCAATCCTGATGATATTTAATTAATAAACTGAGGCACCCATATATGAGAGCGCGCAACTACGTATGCCACGGAATTCGATAACGACTATACTCGTCAATCACAGATTAAGTATCGCTGTTAAAATATTGGATCAAAAAGATCAGTTTATTTTATAAAAATGCCAATTTTGTAACTAATACTTATTTATTTGGTTAACATAAGCCCATATATTACATACATACTGCTCGAAAAACTCAATAAAAATTTTTTACATATATAGGTAAGAATTTAAATTTCTAAATCAACATTCCGATTTTTGCTTTTGCTTCTTTTAGACAAAACAATATCACCGAACACGAATAAAGTCGTTATGTGAACTAATACGCTGTTTCAGCCGATGCATACGGGGACGCATGAGTTCATCTTAAATTTTTCATATTTTGTACTTATTTATTTTACTCCAGCCTTTTCTAAGCATCTTGAAATTATGGAATACTTTTTGTGTTTTTCTCAAATATTAAAATTTAAATGGCCAATGGTCACTTCTTTTTACGCGTGATGAGTATGCTCGTCATGACATAAATTCCTGTAACTCTTGCTCATCATGACACAAATTCCTACAACTTTTTCGCATGACACAAAAATTCCTGAAATTTTTTCATACCGAGTATCCTCGTCACGACACAAATTCCTGCAACTTTTTCATAACGAGTATACTCTTCATGACACAAATTCCGGTACCTTTTCATAACGAGTATACTCGTCACGACACAAATTCCTGCAACTTTTTCATAACGAGTATACTCTTCATGACACAAATTCCTGCAACTTTTTCATAACAACTATACTCTTCATGACACAAATTCCTGCAACTTTTTCATAACGAGTATACTCTTCATGACACAAATTCCTGTAACTTATTCATAACGAGTATACTCGTCAATCACTGTTAACTGGTTAATCAGAAAACTAGAATTCTAAAATACTGATTAGTACTCGCTAAATATAAAATGGATGTGGTAGCTGAATGATTATAATCGAAAATTCTTAGTCTACATTGAATATATCCAGTTGTGAATTCCAGGATGTCAATTTCCTTAGAAAGATTTTTTCCCTTCAAACGTCGTGACGGAAAATTTCGAATAGTTTGTGAGATATCACTTCACGCATAAATAAAGGATTGTAGAGGGCTTTATCTTTCTAGAATGTATCTAATCTAAAATTGATGTAATCTAAAACTGACGTAATCTAAAACTGACGTAATCTAATGCCCTCAACTTAGTTATAATAGTAGTAAAATAGATAATATGCACACAAATATTTTTTTAAAAATATTTATATGAATGGTTTGAATTTATGAGATACAATGTTAAAGAATTATATTGTGTCTAATCTTATTGCTTCCTCCTATGATTTTACACACAAGACTTTCCTTTTTATTTATATGCATTCTTTTTAAAATTGTCATCCTAAATTTTTCTGAAGGGTGAATGTCCATGTTACATTGTACACTGATGAATGCAACAAAATCATGCAAAACTCTAACATAAAAAAATTCCCTTTCATCTCAACCATCTATCATCCATGTAAAGTCTGTTGCTAAATTACTCAAAATCCGCTCCATTCTGCAATTGTTGCTTATTTTGTCAGACTCTCGCGTCCAACTTTTTTTTAATTCTGGGAAAGGCATAACAGAACGCTTTTTTCCCTCAACACCTTCCTCCTCTTTATCTGGACGAGGCTTTTATTTACTAGAATAAACGACTTCTCGTGTGTTGTCCCAGGACCCCGAAAAGGAAAAAAAATGGATGTTCAAGGTTCATCATCATCAATTATAACGGGTTGTTTGACTCTTTGTGGAAAGGACCCATACAAAAGGACTGGACTTTTTTTTTATCCCTTTTTCTGTTTCTTTTCCCCTGTCCTTTTCTGTCTTAAACAAACTATGTTAGTGATGCTATTATTCTCTGACAGATAAAAATTTCGTTGATATTTTCGATAAAATAAATTAAGTATATATATATATATGTGTGTGTGTCCGTTGAAAATTTAGTGATTTATATGTTTATCAGTAATTAAACACTAACGTGGCCTTATAAGTTTTGACTTAAGTCACACTATTACGCAACACGAAGGTTATGGGATATGTACGTCCTCATTCTGTGCCTCGGTCAAGTGACGAGGACGGAAGCTGAGCTGGTTCACCCTTATCCAAACTTCCAAGACAACGGGAGCCCAGATTTAACTTGTGTCAGATTCTCTAAATGGCGGGTCTTTACTGTCACTACGATTCGAGCTTATGACTCGCTGGCCACGAGTTCGTGGCCATAACCACTAAGCTACGGCTGCCACAAGAGGGATTAAAAGAGTGTATTGGTTACGCCAGTGTTTCTCCAACTATGGGCTATGCCCCCCCCCCCTTGGGAGGCGTGATAAATCTACGAGGGGGGCATGAGCATGCTGAAAAGTCTAAAACAAAAGATAATTTTAAAAAATTACTCTTTTACTGAAAGTAAACAAAATACATTCTACATAATAAAAAAGGAATTACACATTTACACTGACATAATATACTTATAAATGTATCAATACTACACAATGTATCTGATAATTAATTAAACAATACTAAGTTAAATAATTACCAGTGACCCCATGGGTTTGTCATATATAAAAAATTATATACAAAAATTAACATTTGATAATTTGTTCGATTTATAATTAATTCCTTAACTTCTGATTAAAGTTTATGCAATTCACTGCCAATGTCACCAGACCCATTGTCAAGGGTTCATTTATTGCATTCCATAGCTTTCGGAATAATTTTACGGAGCAGTGCTCAGAAAAGAATGTACTTCAAAAAAGCACATATATACGTCAGGGGGAAATAAAGCTTTGGCTGAGAGAAACGCTTATATACGCCGGTGGCACTTAAGTGGCTTAAGTCGTATTCTAACTTTAGCATCAAAGTATAGTATAACTGAATTCACAATTCATTGTTATTGTAGAGAGGGGAGCGATGAAAATTATGATGGAATATTGAGTCGCTGGTATTGAAAGTTTTGGAAGCACTGGGTTACATAATTCTCGACGGTGTGACTTATGCGATATGCATGTACCTTCCCCAGTAGAAGTTTTCAACTGCTAACAAATTTATACTTTTTCTCATATTCCTTTTGTTCCGAATATACTTTACTCACAGGAATAGATGTATTTATCTACTGGCTTATTTTTTTGAAATTTTCTCATATAAAAAAATAATATCTTTGACCAAAACAAATGAAAGAAAAGAAAATTCAGTCGCAAGAATCAGATATCTTTTTTATCAGAAAGTCGCATAAGATTATATTGTGCATTGACGTATAACACAAACATATGTGTTAATTTATACAAGTGTAATATTTCCTAACGACTATATCAGCTAAGCATTATGAATTGTGCAATGACTCACGTGTACTTTTTTCCTATTGTGGTTTATATGATTCAGTTTATTTGATTTGTTCGTGGTTTATTAGTTCCCAAATATAGACGTATTTTTAATCCATTTCCCTAGCTTCTTTTATTATTATTTTTTTCCACGACTGTGAAATATTTAAAGATTACAATAAAAGGATTAAAGATTAAAATAAAAAGTTTAATTTCAAACCGGCCTTTAACTGTGTGAACTTTTTCAAACTAAAATAAATTTTTGATTGAACTTTTCCAAAGTGAATAAAGCAAGATGAAAAGATCAAAACAATCATTCATTTGGTGAGTGAGTGAAAAAAAACATCGCACTGTTCATTTACACGAGGGCGTTTTGCGACGGACCTCGAAATTTTGAACCATGGTCAAGTGACGAGGATGACACCTGAGTTTGCACACCCCTCTCCTAACTTCCCCACCACACCAACGGGAAGACGTTTGAGCTCTCGACAGATTTGTCGTGCATCACTCCTTTACACGGCGGGTCTTTAATGGTACTTGGGTTCGAACTCAAGACATACCTGACGTGATCCGATAACTTGACCACTGGACTACCGCAGCCCTTCAGTCATTTGGTGAATATGGCGGTAAGTGAAAGAATTATTATGCATCAAAATTCTTTCGCATGATTTTGATGCATGATTCTACTGAATCTTTCGCCTGTCTACCGGTATCTTTTTAAACTTTTTTTTTTTTTGCTGTTAAAGAAATTTTCGACACCTTTGGAAGCCTTTTCTTGCAAACCATGCATCTTAATCAACACTTCTTCCCTTTTTTATGAATTTTAAAAGTTTAAACGAACTTTAGGCACACATGGTATTTTAACCTAATCAAATGAATTATGTAATCTGATTCCACCACTCATTGCAAGGTCCAATATTTACACGAAATTTTAATTAACCCTTAAAAGCATTGTCCTAATATTTCATTCCAGAGTTCCCACAAGCACAAACCACTTTTGTTTAAAATGCCTAAAGACTGGTCAGCGCACAATGGTCTTTTGTGGTGATTTAATTATCCACCCCTTTTGTTGTGCGTCCAGTGGATAGAATTAAGACTCGGACGTGAGAAGCAGTTCCAATCAGACTTCTACCAATATACTTGACCACCCAATACAGAATCAGATTCCCACCGCGAAAGGTGATTGGAGGAGACGTCACGAATTTTACCACACGAATATACATACCCTAATGAAGGGAACTACTTATTATGTGCCCCAGGGGAAGCATTTTAGCGTTTGACCAATCATATTTCATTTCCTAATTTGAATGATTCGTTACGTGTTTGAACGTAATTTAAGTTCAGTATTGACCCAAAATGTTAGCTTTGAGAAACATCTGTAGAATTATGGCAATTTGGATGATGGATTAACAAGGAATGTTGCACATTTCGTGTTACACTAAGACACATTAGCTACCCTTTCGCTTTTTGTGATATCTTTTTTATCCACTGAAACCTAATTAAGTTATTATATAACTATTGTAGTGTAAGGGTACAAATTTCTAATTTGCATCATAATTTTGTTTTTGTATAATGTCAAAATACGCAATGTGGTTTGTGTTTTTGATTTTTCATCGAAATACTGTAAATTAAATGATTGATAGTATATTAACGTCGCATTCAGAATGAACTCGGCTCGTGATAATTTTGAGCAGCGTTCAAAGGACGAATTTACGCTTGATTTGGTGCTTTAAGCTTTCACAATATGACAAATTGAGGACTTTGACTGGATAGATTTAATGTGCATCACACAACAGTAATAATAAACACTTATAAATTTAATTATTAATATTTTTTCAAACGGGCTGCATTTTGGCAACCAAGCTTTTACAAACAAGGGAAAACCACGAGTATGACAGCCAATTTATTGATGGCACCGTCTACTGGTGGCTCCCCCTACCAATTATATTGACCCTTGGATTTATTCAGTTTATGCTCTCTCGTTGGTGAGTGAAAGAAAATTAACGTTGCACTATTCGACTACACGAAATCTATTGGCGACAGACCTAGTAATTTTGAATCATTCTCAAGTGGCGAGGAGGACATCTGAGCTGGTACCCCCTCTCCTAATTATTACACCATACCAACAAGGATCTCGCATCGGATACTAAATATCACCGTGATTTAGTTTTGCCAGGAGTAGAAGAGCTAAATGGATCCTCAAGTGATCTTTTACATGCCATATAATCATATGACATGCGTGCCTACGATTTTGGCATCTAGAAAATATATCGAGTCCAGCCGGGATCGAACCGGCAACCTTGAGCTTAAGAGGTGAGCACTCTACCTCTAAGCCCCCGAGCCGATCTTATTATTTTAATAGCATATAGTAAACTTCATATGGATATGTTCATGTATAATACTTTTAAGCAAACTCATCAATTCCAAAAACATCGCCAAATACTTCAGTATAAAGCCAATAGTGAAAAACTACTTCAGACCAAGTTCAAACATAATAATCTTCATCACGCATGCTCAAAAATAATAACATTATTTATAATTAGTAGTTTTGTTAATATCATACTTTGCCGTGAAAAATTATTAAAATTTTAGCATCTATTTTCTACGCCAACGAATACAGTGAAATATTACCAAAAATACGGTCTAATATGTAAGTGCTCGAAATATTACACATTTTTAGGTGTATTCGCCGTATAATGGGCACACCATTTTTTACAAGAAACTTGAAATGTACATGTACAATGTGTTCTGATGTTTTTAAATCATTTTTATTTGAGGTATTATTCCAAGCTTTAGGGAAAAAATAGTATATATATTTCTGGAATTACAACTCTTTAAATTCATTAGGTATGACATTTATTTTAATAGAAACAGTATTTCGATCAATGTAGAAACCGTAATTTTTTTTTTTCTATGCTCCTCTTTCCCATTATTTTTAAAGTTCTCATTCTTACATCCGGCGTAGAACGCGCCCCTGTAACATTCGGTCTAATTTTTTGTGTTTAAAGTGTGCGCTATACGGCCGTGATGATTTTAGGGTAAATAAAATAAATTAATTAATTAAATAAAATGAAACAAATAAATAAATAAAATAAAGTAAACTTAATTGAGTTACGTGGATATTTTATCTGGGTTTTAGATAATTTTTTCATTTTTTTTTTTTTTTTTTTGTTTTGTTTTTCCTTTTGTATTTTGCCTGATCGCATTTTCAAAAATATACTTAATTTACAAATTAGACAAACAGGAAGTATATTTTTAAAAAAAAACATCTCAAAATACTTTTAATTCAATTTTGGAACTATATAGATAGGAAGTGCACACTCTATAAGAAAACAAATTTCCATGCAGTTGTTACATTTTCACAAATTTCTGGATTCAAAAGTATAGAAATTCTCCTAAATAAAATTGTTCATCCATAATGTAAAGGTCGCAAACGGCACTGTATCTTTCATAAAGATTTATGAATGGAATATATGATAAGGTGAATTTAAGAAATTCTTTTGGAAAATATTATATGAGAAACTATTTCTTCGCGAGATATACGGGAGAAAGATACGAGTTTTTTGGAAGATACGCTATATCATATTTATTTCAGCCTCCTTGGGATCCAGTTGCGAAATATTGGAAAGATATTTTCTTTTGAATATAGCGCAATGTTTTTTATTCCAATTTAATGCTGGAATTTAAATTATTAAGTGAAAATGGTCAGTTTGTTTAACATTTAATTGGAATATCTTAATGGGCTCACACACACACACACAATTTATGACGTCACATGGTAAAGACAAACACGTGTGATCTCCATTGAATTCAAAACATACATCAAATTAATTGTACTTATTGTTCTATTTGTAAAACTTTTAAAAAAATTAGAATTTCTTAATTGGGTAAAAATGTTTAAATGTTATAATATTTTATTCAAAATATTTTAAAATTAAAAAAAAAAATCCATTTTATGGATGTATTTTTTAAATAAAATGCATTTTTTCATCCTATGTGCGTTGTTTTTGT
>BMAV01019356.1:0-21115 GCA_019973955.1 Trichonephila inaurata madagascariensis
GCGAGCGCTGGCGAAGAGAAACGCATACTCGAAAAGGCTAAGCTGGTGACTCCTCGCCGAATTGGTTGTAATTGTTCTACTTGGTTGCGCGCCAAAGGGCCGCCATGTTAGATTTTATGTGATTGAAGCAAAATAAAAACATTATTATAAAGATGATGCCCTCCTCATTTTACCAGCAGGACCGGGGCCTGATATATATATATATATATATATATATATTGTTGAACCAGAAGGGAAACCAGAACGAAACAAATTAGAGTTTGAAACCACGAAATTAAACCAACAGTCAAATTAAAAATTTACCTCGATTTGGCATATATTTTAAGAAAATATATACAGTAAATTTTTAAAAAAAAAACTTGAGTAATAATTTTCCATATTTTTACTCGTACATTTTATCAATGATACAATAACTTTTAATTTACTTATGAATTAACACAAAAGTAGCATATTAATTATGCTAATAATATTAAACAAATGACTCCATTTTATAAAATATTTACTTGCATCTATTTAACTTTAATTATACGATAGTTACTTTGTTAATAATTATCTCTTATTACTTTGATTAAGTTTGTCGTCAATTTAAAATACATATATTCTCCAAAACTCTTTGAAATTCTGAATGAATTAATTAATCTATTTCATAAAATTTCCCGTTGTTACTAGCGGCAAAATAATAAATTTTCATTACACGAAAAATATTTAATATTTATTAATAATGAAGTAATTAAATTCATTCATTTGATTTATTATTAACAATAGACGGTAGGACTTTGCTAATAAACGTGTTAAATGTAAAAGTATTATGTTAAGGATTTATGTATACTATATATGCGTGAGTGATAACAGTACCTTTCCAAACATATTTATAAATTAGAAAATCAAATTTGACAAGCCTGAAATTATATTTTACTCAGTAAATATCTGCGTACATATGCAAACATTGATTAGTGTAACTTGAAGAATATATAGACAAAATTATTTCTCCGATGCTCCTTGGAAAACTAATTGAATATAACTTTGTAAAATAATAATGAGTTTAGAATAATTAGAATCACCATACTTTTTGAGGTATTTTTGGTTCCCATAACGATTTCTTTTGTATACTTTTTAGCTTGACACTTAATGCTTATGGTATTAAACTTATAAATATTCTGATAACTAATAAGATTGTTCATTTTTTTAAGGTTCCTGCATTTGGCTTTAGCAAAATAAATATTCCCTCATTTATGAATATTGCTGGAATAAAATTAGTAAATAACACACACCACATTAGTCCGTTAGAAAAGAAAATTTTAACAAAATTGCCACATCGACTTGAAAAATTCTACTGACCTATCCCAAATTGTCCGAATAATAAAAAACACTTCTGATCAAAGATTAACAGATGCCTCACTATCTCTAAGCTAAAACTTTGCTAGAAAACAACTCTAAAACGTCATATCCGTTGCATATTATCGATTTAGAGAAAGTCAACTGAAAAAAGTATTGAGAAATCTAATTTATGGAACTGTGACTCATAACTAAAAAGAATAGCTTTTCTGTGAACATTATTTTAAATTACGCAACATTTTCTGAATTATAGCGGGATATTTAAGATTCCTTATTTATTCGTTATTATTTGTTTAGTCACTGAAAATATATTGGAAATCTAGTAAAAAAAATGAAACACAATTTTCTTCACAGTGAATAAATTAATTTCGAATCATTTGTGGGCATTTGTTAATGTTTTCAGCTGTTTCAAACATTTTTAAAGAATTTACGTATACATAAATTAGATAGACTTCCTTTAAATTATTTCGGATGTGCGTATTTAAAAACAGGAGAAGCAACGTTTTCTGAAATGTTAAACATTCCCTACTTTTCATCCAATATTGACGAGACCATAGGTTCCTTGCATTTTCCCCTTTTCTAGTAAGTATTTCGATGCTCCTCTCAACAAGAACTAAATTAAAAAAAAAACATTCTATTATTAATAGAATATATTTTTTAAAGCCATAATTTTATTTATTTTACTCTTTATTTATTTATTTATTTGCTTTCAAATCTGAAATAGCTATTGACCCCAATATATAATTTTACGTGAATACAATTAACCTAAGGTAACCAGTATTAAAGTTTACTTTTGCTAGTACATTATCAGCTTGCTTTTTACTTGTCTTTTTTAGACTATATTTGGTTAATATGCCCATGCTGCTCCATACCATCTTAAAATCCCCTAAATTACTCTGGGTCTTTTACTGCCCCCCTTTCTGAAAGCTTCAAACGCCCACGTTGAGAACCTATGGACAAGATCATATAAAATTATTTAAATTAAACTAAGAAAAACATTTCTATGTGACAAAATATTGCATAAAGATTGTGTTCAATAAAGTAAAATAAAAATGGTGTACTATATCTTATACTTCTGCATCATTATTTTTCTTTTCATTACAAAATCATATTGGCCGGTATTTATTCCTCCAAGTTAAATAATTGAAAAAACCTTGCACAAGCTACAAAACTAATAGATGAAAGTAAATAAATGGATAAAGAAGAAGCAATAATATAAATGATATATAATTTTATACATTTTTATAAATATTCTCTTATATAATGCTCTAAAATTTAGGGAATTCAAAAGAAAAATCGTTCTTGTGAGCCACAGAATAAAAAAAAAGCATTAAATGTTCAATGGAAAGTTTAACCTTTTAAGTGAATTTTGAAAGCAGTAATAATAATTTATAATAGAACAAATTAAAAAATTATCTTCAAACATTCAATCACACGATTGACACTCTCTTAGATTTTTATTCATAAGCATTTTAACATATTTCTTTTGGATTTCGTTAAATCTTTCTTATAAAACCTTTAAAATATTTTAATTAAAATTTATTACTTCGAAGTGTATTTTTAATTTTTTGTTATTTCTTGTAATGCATAGAAAAAAGCTATTATTAAATTTTTTGTGTTGACAGGAAAGTCTATCATTAGTTGTTTTCTTTTTTTTAATGATTTGATTTAATTTGAGTTTATTTAACTTTAATTTATGTCAAACTCTGAAGCGTCATGGGACTTATATTTCCCCTTTTAATGGAAAAACTTTATTTACAACCAATTAGAGAAGTTTTTATCTTAAAAGAAAAAAAAGAAACAAAGTGTGTGTGTATGTGTTTTCGTTTTATTGGCGTTGTGAAACATGATATGATCCATACCCATGCAATTTGGTATCCTGAGTCACATAGCGAAAATGCCATGAGACGAAGCAATTTTTCAAAATTCGCTTTAGATGATTTTAAAATTCATTATTAAAACAGTTTTCGGCTTCCAATCTAAAATTATCCTATTATTTAAAAAAAAAAACTTATTTTGGTGTGGGTATGCAAACGAATCAGCCAGTCTTAGAAAATAGTGCTAAACAGTGCAATTTTCAGGTATTTGAATCCCTTCTCTTTAGAAATCCATGGATTTAAACAACTCAGTAATAGTAGAGTGGATAAATTTACATTTTAGGCTTTTTATTTAAAAAAAAAATAACCAGAATAGATATTATCAAATGAATTTTACTCAATTTTTTGTATACATAATTAGAGCGAGCGAGTTTTCTCCTTACCCTCTCCCGACATATCTGCTACATATAGTTTAGCACAGGGGTGGCAAACCCGCGGCCCGAAGTCCCCATGTGACCTCCATTCAATTATTTTGCAGGTCAGCAAGATTCCTTACAACTATGTAAAATACGACTGTTTTGTGCAATATTTTTTTAGTATTGTTTTTTAATAAATAAATCTCGTAATTGTTTCTGTTTTATCACGTTGCTTCTGATAGTGCTATTTTTTTCGAACAGGAAATTTATTTAACATGAATTGCACTCAAACTTAACGGACAATAACCTGCAACATCAATTAGGAGGCGCAAATGCAACCCTTGAAATCGACATGCCAAACCCAAGTTAAAGGGTTGAGAAACAAATATCTCGCTAATTAAACATTTGATTATTGCATTATTATTATATTATCTATGATTGTATATATGACAAATAATTAAAAACAATAATAACACGCTTTTCTTTTTAAAATTTTTACTTCAATAAATGTTTGTAATGGGTCTAATCTTGATGTAAATATATATATTTTGATATGCAGCCTGCGGGACTATAAAATTTTTCATAAGTGCCCCGCGAGGTCATTTGCGTTGCCCACCCCTAGTGTAGTGCATACTAAATCACGTTCTATCTTCACGGTTATGTGTGTTTATTTCTTTGTTCTTTGGTGCAGAAATACTATATCTTTTTAACTGAATCATTGCAAAAAGATATTTTTTTTTTCCAATAAGTTAGATTTTAGTTTCGTAGGGTGGCCGTGGCAGCCTAGTGGTCTAGGTATCCGATAGCGGCTGGCATGCCACGAGTTCGAGCCCAGTACCTCTAAAGGCTCTCCGTGTAGGGGAGCGATGCACGTTAAATCTGTCGAGAGCTCAAACGTCCTCCATTTGGTGTGGTAGTTAGGAGAGGGGGTACCAGCTCAGGTATCGTCGACGTCACTTGACCATGGCTCAAAAATACGTGGTCCGTCTCCAGAAGCCCTCGTGTAGCTGAACAGTGCATCGTTAACATTCACTCACTTAGTATCGTAGACCTTTAACTAATCCAGTGCTTCTCAAACTTGCTATGCTTGCAACCCAATTTTAATCGCCCCCCCCCCTTCTCTCCATGCAATAATAATGTATTGAGTTCAATAATAATATAGTTTGACCTAAAGCTACAATAAGATTTTACTTATATAAACCGTACAAATTGTCAAGTACTAAGATTTTGAGTATAATTTTTTGACATGCCCATAGTGATATTGGTAATTATTAAACTTTTTTCTTAACTGAGTTCTCTATTAAATTAATTATGAAACACTGTGTAGCACTGATACTTTTATAAGTGAGAGCAATATGTGTATTTTATTATTTATTATGTCAGAATGTATTTTTTTTATATTCATTTCAGTAAATTAATAAGTTTTTTAAAATAACCTTTTGTTTTTCACATTTTGATATACTTGCGCCCCCATTGTAGGGTTACCATGCCCCCTATGGGGGCGTGCCGCACAGTTTGAGAAACACTGAACTAATCCATTGAATTTAAATTTAAAGATATATCTTTCACGGAGAAGTGTATTCCAAGTTCCTATAAACAGAGCTCTAAATTTAACTATTCATCTTAACTAAGACTTAACAAATGTGCTCAAAATATGCATGTTTGGCTGCACTTACACCCTTTCATTAATGTCTTCACTGAACTCCCTTAATCCATCATGCCTTAAGTCAAATTACATTATTTACTTCATCTTTCTAAATAGGGCTCTCCCTTAGATAACCAATCAACCTCCCTTCCTTCCTTCATCTTGCCTTCGCTTATGATTCATGATTCAGTATCGCTTTGTCTTCGCAGCCATAAAAGTATATTGGGTGCACAACGAGGAATTTTAACACCGTAATTAATGGATTCCATATGAGCACGATACGGAATTTGTAAGCAAATTTGCTTAGATATAACTGGATTTTAAGATTTTTTGTAATTTTAAAATTATTAAAACTAGTAGATTGTTGCAAATTAACATGGGAGGAGAAGCAGTCGGCGACTCTAATTCATTGAATAATGACAAATTTACAAATGGAGAAGGGCAAACAAATCGACGTTTATACGCAAGAAACTAATAGAACAGGTTATTTACAGCAGTGCTTCTTAAACTTTAAATATGCCCGACCCAATATTCAATCCTCTTTTTCATTGCGCTCCCCCCTTCCATACAATAACAATATATTGAATACAATAATACTATACTTTGACACTAAAGATACAATATGAATTTAATCTCTTATGTGTCACCGACGTATGTAAGCGTCTCGCTCAGCCAAAGCATTAATTTTCTGGACGTATATATACGTCTTTCCGAAGTACGATCTTTTCTATGCACTGCTTTCCTACAATTATTCCGAAGGCTTTGGAATGCAATAAAAGGACCTTGACAGTGTTTGCGGTGGATTTACTTATTTCAGGGGATTTGCTTATTTATTCCTCTTCTATCCTCCCGCCCTCTCCAAAAGCGTCAAATTGCGCAGAACTACGTGGCATTGGGGAGCGAATCACGTAACTTTTAATCGGCAGTAAAGGAATTAATTATAATCCGTACAAATATTATCAGGATAAGTGTTAATACAAGCCCATAGGGTCACTGGTAATTATCACTTGTTCGTAACTTAGTATTGCTAAGTTAATAATAAAATACATTGTACAGTACTGATACATTTATAAGTGTATTATATCAGTGTGAATGTGTATTTTATAATTGCGAACTCTGCCCACCAGTTTTTTGGGGTACAATAATCTTATTCAAATTAGACCAGAGAAGAGTACTTTTATCTGTAAAACTCTTTTCACCACAATCATTTTATCGTTGCAGCTAAAACAACATATTTGGCGTGTCTCAATGTAGTTCCTATGCATTTTTCAGAAATAGTGTTCACTGAAACTTTGCTCTTTTCCTTCAACCTTATCCATTGGGGTTTTTCCATATACTCAAATACTTAGACATATTCTTAAATAATAATAATAATATATACAAATTTAGCTCATGTGTTCTTTCAAATATAATTAGTTATCCTTTCATATTTTAATCTATGCGATAGGGCAAGACCAAATTCTAACCTAATCTACATATATGACCAATATGGCCGACTTCCAAATCCTATTTGACCAAATTCAACCTTAACGAAGGATGTGATTATAAGACGAGTTATCAAACAGATAATATATAAGCTAATTAGTACAGTTCTCACACAAACCGCAATCAAGATCATGTAACAAATCACACTAGCATTTTCCACTACATAAATTAACGCTATGTATATATCATAAAATATCGTTATAAAAAAATTCAAAGTAAAGATAAATAAAACTTATTTTTTAAAAATGAAAAATTCAAGAGTGAACACATTTTCTTAAAATCTTCCACCAGAATCGTTTTAGTATAAATAGGTCGCCACGCGCGCGGTAACCGAAAGGTTATGGTCGGAAACTCGAAGCCGGTGTTGCTTCTGTCGAGTAGAGGGTTCGAATCTGGTTGCCATGAAAGACTCACCGTGTGGAAGCGTTGGAGCAAGTTAACTTTCTGTGAGGCTCTTATTCCACCGATTGGCTTGATGTGGAAGTGTAGAGAGTGGGGTGCAATTTAGGGATCATCATCAGAACTTGACCAGGATTCAAATTACGAGATTTGTTGGTAATAGCTTCAAAGTCCAAGTTAATTAAGGTATCCGACTACGTTCGGAACCATGATTTTGCAAAAACGTATAACTGGATAAGATTAATGATATTTAGTGTTACTTATAGATTAGAAAATGTATATATATATAAAATTATTTTAAGAACATTATCACAATAAAAAATTATTTAAGTACAATATTTTGACCAAAAATGAAGATAGAATGACCCTTTTTCAAAATATTCTCCTTTTTTGAAAAATGCTTCTATTATGATAATACTTTGTCTGTATATAGCTCAGACCTCTATACAGAGGCTCAACTAGAATTTATGAAGTATATAACTTAGAAGTGGGTTTATCTATGTTTTACGTCAACAGAGGGGGGAATTTTTAAGAAAAAACGCCGATAATTATTTCAGTTGGTTGTAACTCTGAAAATATTGTGAATTTTTCAAAAAATAAAAACAAATTCAGACTCTTTGAAGAAGCCTTTACTTTATATAAGCAAAATATTAATATTTTAGAAGCAATTTTTTATAAAAGGAGAACATTTTGAAAAAAGGTTACTCTAAGTTACTTTTTAGCCAAAATATTGTATTTTAATAATTTTTTTTGTTAAAATGTGTGTCCTTAAAACAATTTTATACACGTATTCATGTTTCTAAGCAAAATATTATTATTTTAGAAACATTTTTTTTATAAAAAGGAGAACATATTTCGAAAAAAAAAGGTTATTCTAAGTTACTTTTTTGCCAAAATATTGTAATTAAATAATTTTTTTTGCCAAAATGTCCTTAAAACAATTTTATGCATTTATTCTAATCTAAGTGACACTAAATATGAAAATTATCTATGTATGTTGTTTTTTAAAATCATGGTTCCGAACGCAGACGGATATTGTAATATTCAATAAATATATATATATATTCCATTTTCATTTCAAAACGATACAAATTATAACTCTTTCAGTATCGGATATTTTTACGCTATGAATTATATAACATTATTAATATAAAAATAAGAGAAAAAATAGATTTTCTTGAGAAACTTCTGTTACATTTTTAGTTAGATTTATATATTTTAGCAGCTGTAATGTTACTAATAGTTTAAAAGATACAACAAAGTGCAAAAAATAACAGTCGAAAATGGGTATAATTTCGAAGGAAGAAAAAAAAAAGAAAAGTCGCATTTTTTTCTAAATGTAATATCACACTAAAACTGTTAAAACTATAAATCATTCTTCTAATAGTTTCCAAATGAAATATAAAAGCCGGACCTTTTCAAGTAATAGTAGACAAAGAAAAAAAAGGAGGGGAACAAAAGCACCAAGAATCATAAGTGAACTCTCAGAAATCTATGACACGAAATAAAATTACTTTTTCTCTTAGATAGTACAAACATTTTTCAAACGTGTCCAAAGTTTATTGGAACCATAAATCTTTTTTCGAAAATAATTCCTAGCAGGGATTTTTTTCTCTTCACAGTTATAATGATTGTCTTTAATGATCAGGCTACTGTTACAAATAATATTTTAATACAATTATCAAAATAAAAGTATGGTATTTGACGGGGCTAATGAGTGGAAGAAATTTTGAAAAATGGAATTTTTGTGGCATTAATATAGAAATCATCCCAACCCCAGAAAGTGCAATCACTGAGAGGGGAAGCGTAAATTTCCATGGGCAAAAAGTAATATACAAGAAAAAGCACGCGCGTGACGACGGGCCTTGCAGCTAGTATATATACACACACGCACGCTCGCACACACATGTTATTTTAAAATAAAAGTAATAAATAAAACTTATTTTAAACTTATTGATAATGCTACTAGTCGACCTTTATTTTTCAAAATTTGTAATTCTATTAAGATCCCTAATATGGTAATAACTTGTTTATTGTTCGTGTTTTTTTTTCCAGCTTTTTCTTGAAAAATAATTATTAAAAATCAGCAAGGGAATAGATTTTAAAATCCATACTAACTTTTGTTTGTAATAACCTAAAAAACATAAATAACTTAAAAATGACTAAAAAATATTAAAAATTTAGTATTTTATAAGAGTTTGTGAAAAAACTTAAAAAATTCCTAATTTTTTTAAAGTTGTAAGATAATGGCTGGTCAAACTGATTTTTTACTTACAAGAAATCAGCTTAATAATATAATCTAAGTATAAAACATAAATTATTTTCTGTTACTGCCTCCAAAAAAACGTTTTCGATATGCAGGGTACTGTGTAGCTAGCTTTAAGCCGCATTCACACCAAGGCAGTCAACGACGAACGTTGAGCGACTAGCCAATCAGAAACTTCATTTCGCCTGAGATGAAGACTCTGATTGGCTAGACGCTCAACGCTCGACGCTGACTACCTTGGTGTGACTGCGGCTTTAAAGTTATTTCCTTTGTATTTGTGTAAGCTTAGTGTGCAAGATGTCATTGTATATGTTACCTTCGTCAGTTGATCTTTCAAAATAGCGACGACCTTCGTCAATTGCTCTCGTGGTGCATTGAAGTGAGCCTTTAAAAAATCAACCCCCAAAAATAAATCTAAAAGATGTGAACTAGATGGCAATGTATAGACTGGTGGCAGAATGTCGTTAACAGAGAATGGAAATGGAAAATTTATGTCTGAATAACATTCCGTTCTTAACTAAGATATTGATTCTTAAGGTAAGTTTCTTCAATACATTGTGGGATTTACTATCCATTTTAAGAGTTAATTGTGAGTAATCTTTTTATCCTCCTATGGGGATTTTGGTATGTAAGATCTGGAGATCTCTGTATTTTCGATATTTTTTCTTCTTTTCTGGCATTTGAAGGATTTTATTAGACTCACACATGCATATTTTTTCTGTAACTTAGAAAATAATAGGTACACTATATCAATTCAGATCCAATATACAAATTTATCTATAGTAGTTTTTTTTTTTTTTTTGGCTCAAGGGCAACATTGTTGAAGTGGAGGATTTTTAAAATTATTGCATTAAATATTTAACTCCGAATATAAGAAAATGCATACATTGTATTATAAAAATAATACAGTTTCATTGATTATAATTCAAAAAAATATAAGTTAAATTAATAATGGCAGTTATATTTCTTGTGTTAATTTCACATCTTCTATATATAGCTGCAAGCACATTTAATTTTAAAATCACTTTAACGGAATAAACGTAACCTATTACACTTTTTTTACAGTTTTTTTTCTTATATTAGAAGTAAGATTTTTTGTTGAAACTCCCATAAGTGTGCTTGCAAGTTATGTCAGCAAACGTGATCTTCATGCACAAAACCTTTGCGAAAAAAAGATATGTTTATTCAGATATAGATAACTTTTTCCCTCCATTCGGTTCTCAGACTATCTTTGTGTGCCTCAAAATAATTCTTTGCGGATAGCATGTAGCCCAAGGATCAATAGTTGCCTTCCCCTGATCTAGGAATATGTAGTGAGTGAGTGTATTAAATAAGTGTTTATTAAATGCCCACTGTGTGTTTGTGTAAAGTTCCATAAGGGCTATAGGCAACAGACCTCATAATTTTGAACCACACTCAAGTGACGCAGACGACACCTGAGCTGGCACTGACCAAACATCCAGACCATGAATATGAGAGAGGACTTTTAACTTCGACAGATTTAACTTCCATCAACACAGTGGGTCTTCAGTGGCAATAGTATTCAATCTCACTTAGTTTGAGCCACTAATCTATGGACTTGGCCACTATAGATCATCGCGCACACTCTAGGTTAAAGTAGCACATATTAAATATATACGTTTCTGATCCATAATGTTCATTTAAATTTTTTTCCTTTTCTTACATTATCGTTGTGTCACATTTTAAACTAGAGCAATAAAAATTTCAAAACTTGCATAAACTTTTGGATTTCAAGTTAACATGTAGTCCGAATGGTATTATCTAAACTGGTTTTAATGTCATTATCATTGTTTTGCGAATTTCTTGTATGGAATCAGTACTTGAACGCTGAGCACTGACATTAGTATTCGCAAATGATTCTTCCACATTGCAACGGTTTGTTGAAACAATGGTGAAACCATGTCACTTCGTGATCCAATTGTATAAAACCATCGATCTCGCATGAATTTCTTCAATAGCTACGGAGAACTGAAAAAAGAGGCTGGCAAAGGTTTAAGATAGGTGTTTGAAGGGAAGATAATTTTTTCAACCGAAGTTCAGATATCTAAAAAGACAACGAAGTAAATTTTTCTCTTTTGTTTGCATATAGTAATGAATGCTTATGGGTACATCTATCATATTGAATTATAACCAAAAATTAATTGGGATCGGATGCCTTGACCAACAAGACGTGACAGAACTGAAATTCAGTCTAATTCAAAAAGGACTCGATGACATTTCATTCGACTTTCAATGAATACAAAGTACTGACTTTAATATTAAGATGAAATGAGTACTGTATCGCCACTGAAATGTAGTAGCAACAAGCTGTGTTTCACCATATACCTTCAACATCAAATGAAAATTTCGAACCTTTCGGATATTTGCCACAACAAAATGAAGCCTCAATTTCAATTATTGATTGTTATTCTGAATCAAACGGTTGACTGAGCACCGCCATTGATGTTAACCCTTTGCAAAGTTACAGTAAGTAAAATTTTCTTATCTAAATTGGGCTAGAGTAGTTTTAACTTGTTATATTGTATTTATTCTTAGCTGTTAGTACGTATACTTGCAGTTTTACTACCGTGACTTTAATAAACTTACTAATGTACTTGGAAATTCCGACTCTCCTTCTGAAATTACAGTATTGGCCTAATTGTTGATGGATAGTCATAGTCAAAAGCCTATGGCCAGTGTTGTCACGCGATTGAATCATGGCTTCAAATAGCATGCTGTGAGCTGATGCCCGTAAGACCTATTGGTTTCCCAATTTTTCACGATAAAATAGGATATATGATATTAGTGTGTCAGCTTGGTTGGATCCTGTTTCAATGCATAGCTTTATAAATTACCATCTTGCCGAATTATTGCCATTATATAGTACAGAAAATTGATATACTAAAACAAGCGGTTGATGCAATTTAGTACCATTTTTTACATCTGTTGTCAAAAATATGAATTAAATTTGGAATTTATGAACAACTCAAATAGCAATCTAAACACTGAAAAGAAATTCGAAAATGTTTTTTTCTTGAAAATAGCCCTAACTTGCTTCGAAATATTTTTATTTTTTATTTTATGAATGTCATGTTTATAAGCAATACGAGGACTAATGGGAAGGAATATCATGATTCTGAACCATTTCAAGTGACCAGGACGATGTTAAAGCTGGAACCACTCTTCGAATTTCCACTCCAAATTAACGTGAGATTTAACGTGCATCGAACATTCTTTAGTGGCTTCGTCACTCGAATTCATAATTCAATTGTAAACACATGTGCACCAATCTCGCAATCATGACCACTTGGGTTTTGCTTTATGTAGAAATTGAACAAAAAATCAAGCAACTCTTTTCGATTTACGTATGATTTTTAATGATTTTTTTTATATTAAGTTAAATCAATAGTGTACTAATCATAAATATCTCACCTAAAAGTTCTTGAGGTAATTGTACTTTCTACAGGTTTATATAATCATTGATATACTATATGATCGAGACCTCTGGATTGTAATGAATTGGGACATATTTTTTGAAAATATTCTTTCAAAGTTAAAATATAGACTGGATTTTTTTATATATATTTTAACACCTTGTTTTCTGTTTGAAATAAATTTGTATTGAAAGTATGTATTTGGTTCTGCAAAGAAATTTTTTCTCATGAGATTAACGTTAATGTGTTAAAATTCATATTTTTATCATAAATTTTATCAAACAAGATGACTCAAATCTGTCTCATTTTGTGATTAACATACGGTGGCTTACTTGATAAATTTAACTTTCAACATAAATAATTAATTATCTAGAAATGCAAACATGTTTTTATTTTTAAAAATAACAAATGGTTTAATTTAAAGTAAAAATAAAAAGCAATCAACGGAACACTTCCAAAATGAAAAGTTTCACATTAAAAAAAAAAAAAAACATATGCAAATTTGCACCTCAAAAAGTTGAGAACTCATCAAAAAAAGTTTTGTAATACATCGCATACAATAAAATGTCAATATTTAGTTGCCTGTCTTATAGCTTTTATAATGACACGTAAAAGCGGTGGTAACGATTCAACCAACTTTTTGGTGGCATCTGAAGATATATTGTCCCTTTCTTATTCTAATACTTGTTTTAATTGAGTTTTGTTTCTAGTTTTGTATTTTCGGACCATTGTTTCAAGTGTAGCCAACAAAGTTTCAACGACAATGATGTCGGGGACTGTGGTGATGTGTCTAGTAGCTGTTTACAATAAAAATGAAGGAACATTTTGATGTTACGAGTGCCGTGTGTTTGGGGTCATTGTCTTGCTGAAAAATGAAATTTCCGTCTAAACCCAAATTTTTAGCACTTTCTTTAGACATCCTACTAACCCCTATGGATCATAATGCCAACTATAAAAACTAAATTTTATGCCCCGGATGAAGCCATATAACTCCAAAACATGACGGAACTACCACCATGTTTAACTATAGGACGTAAATGTTTTGGATACAAAGTGTTATTGGGCTTTTTCCATATGGTGAGGCTATCAATGCCAAAAATGCTGAATTCACTTTCATTACAAATTAAAACTTTCTTCCAAAAGTTATAGGTCTTCAATTGATGGGTTTTTCCAATTTTCAAGTGTTTCGTTTGTTTTTTTTTCTGGACGGTTTCTTTCTAACAGCTCGACTTTTATATACAGCTTGTCAATTTACATTTCTACCAGCTTTAGCACTTGCACTTATGCTTGTGATTTCAGAAGTTTCAGCCGCATGTTTAACTACGTTGTTTTAGATTAATCTTGATTATTTTCAAAATTTTCCATTTTATGATATTACTCAGAATATTTTTAAATCCCATTTTACATTAATTTTAATCAATCCTCTATTTTAAACTTTACAATGATTTTCTGTACACAAGTGTGAATTTTACCTACAATTTTAGCTATTTCACGATACGCATATTTCCTTTAAATAATCTTAATACTAAATTCTATACAATAGTGGTATCTCTTCGATGAGCGATTTTCCAATGAAATGTGTTGCTTTAAGTTCATCTACTAAACTTAATCTCACAAAAATGATCATTTAATCTCTGTGTAAGATAAAATTACACAAAATTAAATTAAAATAGCAGTCAAATTATTTAGAGGCAGTTAAATAGGTTTTTCAAGTGCATTCTTGATTTTTTGAGGTAAAAATTTTGCTTATGTTAATTAAAATGTTTCTGAAGCTTTTTATTTTGGAAGGTTTTCGTTGATTATACTTTATTTTTACTTGATTAAACCATTTGTTATATGTAAAAGTAAAAACATTTTTGCACGTATCGGTTTTGTGTTATGTTGAAAGTTGAATTTATTATGTAAAAGGTGTATTTTCTCGTATGTTTGTGATGCTGTAAATGTTTGGAATGCCTACAAATAAACATATTTAATGGTTATTACAATGTTATCTCAAAATCTCGAGTTAGAAGAACCCAAAGTTTAAAATATAACTCAGTTGCTTAAATTTCTCTAATTTTTATTTGATTATTATCTACCTTAGATTTTTTGCTACATTTTAACGAATCATCAAATTATAGGTATTAACGTATCATATATATCGTTCAAACATTTCGCCAAATCAAAAGACGTCGCAAATTTAAAAAAAATACAGCCAAGTCTGTCATTGTCATTTTTGGAATAAATCATGTGACTGTAGTAGCCTACTGGTTATTTTCTCGAAATAGTATCCAGAGTGGCACGGGTTCGAATCATGGTGCCACTGAATATACCTCTACCGTATAGAGGGGCAGATGCACTTTAAATCTGTCGGGGCCCAAACGTCTCCCTTTGGGTTGATGTGGAAGTAAGGAGAGAGTGGTGCCAGCTCATGTGTCGTTCTCATCACCTGGCCTTGGTCTTCAAAAGACCTCGTGTAGTTGAATAGAGAGACGTTAATATTCACCCACTCATCCCACTAAAGTTACGTCGTGAAGAGGGACCTATGCTTGTTTAATCTGTCGACGCTCAAATTCCTCCATTTGAAGTGATGTAGCAGTTTGGAGATTGGGTGCCAGTTCAAGTATCGACCTTGTCACTCGACCAAGGATCCAAAATTTCGAGGCTCGTCACCAATAGCCCTCGTGTTGCCTTATATTGTAAGGCTTATATACTTTCGCTTACTCATTTTAAAATAATTTATAATTTACACTCTGTAACTCTCTAGTTATTATATAGTAGATTTTCTTCTAACAGGAAAGAATACACAAACACATGTAGACCCTTAATAATATTGAATGAAAGTTCACCCAAATACAGGGATTCCCAACATACAGGATTCGATGAATCTGAAGTAAACGCATGTTCTTAATTTGTTCCCCGCCTTGTACCAGCACCATCGTGGGACATGGTATCAATATGAGAACCTAATCCTGTGATAGCATGGGGTTTGGAATGATATATTAATAGACATTCCCCTTAGTATTGCTTGAAGTGCTGATCATCAACATTTACTGTCCTTTACATTTGGCGTGTGTGGAAATATTCATGTAAATGTCTAGCATCGCTCTTTCACCTAAAGCGTTAGTGAACGTGTTAAGCGCCATCGTTCACTTTCAATGAAGGTACATGTGTTATTTACATATTTATCGAATTATTTGCTTAATTAAATACTGCGCATCGATTCTGAAATGCCTATTCTCCAGTCTAGATGTCGTGGGTGTTTCATAATTTTTTTTTTCATTTACCATACGTGTCTTAGATCTTAGTAAAGAGGGTCTCCTAAAATGTCTTGGTGATCCCCACGCCGATCAATGCGAAAGCGAATAAAATGCAACTTTCTGCAAAGCATGAAGAAATAAATTTACTTACATCAAATGTTACTACTTGCGACATGGCTTCTCAATTTTTAAATGTTTGTGATCCGATTTTCAGTTATAGCTTTCATTTCGCCTCCATCATTCAACAGCTATGTATTAAATGCAATAATAATATACCGGGTGGTTAAAATCAAAGTTACACTCTTCAGAGGCCTGTAGAACCTGTTCTGCGTATTGGATTGTGATGAGATTTGGAATATATGCTATATAGACCATGGGGAAAAATTATGCAATAAAAATAGTTCAAAGTTTGTCCACCAGGTGGCTTTTATCGGATTTTTTCTGCAAATTTGTAAAACCTATATATAAACTTGCAATCATAGACAGGGAATTATTCAGCGTGCGTTTATCATCGTTAATTATTCCTGCTTTACAGGAACGACACTGCTTGCAAACCACTAGTCTTATGCAAGATTGAACAACTCCTCGTATTGGACACCAAGTAAAAGCCATGCTTAGTGCTAACTTTGGAGATAATCGTGATTATTGAGATACTTTCCGGATTTATGGGCTTCTTGCTCACCCGACATAAATCCCTGTGATTTTTGGTTGTGGGGATTTCTAAGAAACCGTATTTGTAGACGAGGAATCAGGACATTACCTGATTTAAAAGCTAGCATTATACCGCATGTGGCTGAAATCCCTCGTGAGTTGCTTCGTGCTGCCATTGAAAACGCTATAATGCGCTTTCAACACGTTATTGATTACAATGGAGTACAAATTGAACTTATTCTGTAATTGAATAAATTTTAAAGATTCTAACATTATTTTGTCCTTCTTTGGGCATCACATTTCCTCCTAGTGATCAAATTTTGAACAATTTTTTTAATTGAAACCTTTCCCCATGGTCCATATAGCATATATTCCACGTTTAATCAAAAATCCGAAAAGCACAGAAGGGATTCTACAGGCTTCTGAATGGTGTAACTTTATTTACAACCAACCGGTACTTCGATGCTTAAGGTATCCGACTACGTTCCAAACCTTGATTTTGCAAAAGCGTATAAATGGATAATATTTATGATATTTAGTGTCACTTAGATTAGAAAATGTATATAAAATTATTTTAAGAATAGTATTACAATAAAAAATTATTTTACAATATTCTGTCAAAAAAGGAAGATACAGACTAATTTTCAAAACATTCTCCTTTTTCAAAATGTCCTCCTTTTGTGAAAAATGCTTCTATTATAATAATATTGTGCCTGTGTATATAACTCAGACCACTGTACAGAGGCTCAACTAGAATTTTTGAAATATATAACTAAGAAGTGGGTTTATCCATGTTTTACGACAACAGAGGGGAGAAATTTTAAGAAGAAAACGCCAATAATTATATATATATATATATATATATATATATATATTTCACATAGTTGTAACTCTGAAAATAATGGGAATTTTTCAAAATTCATAGTTGGGCCTCTGTACAGAGGTCTGAGCTATATACAGGCAAAATATTATTATAAGAAGCAGTTTTCACAAAATGAGATTTTGAAAAAAGGTTATTCTCTCTAAGTTAATTTTTTGCCGAAATATTGTACTTAAATAATTTTTTTTTGTCAAAATGTCCTTAAAACAATTTTATGCATGTATTCTAATCCAAGCGACACTAAATATCATGAAAATTATCCATTTATGTGCCTTTTTAAAATCACGGTTTTAAACGTAGTCGAATACCTTAAGCTACCATGCGAATTTTATTATGAACTCTGCACAAATTATACGTACTATATTTTGTATATAAATTTGAATATGACAAGCCAATGGAAGTGACCAGTAATTACTAAACATTTTTTTTTTTTGAAAATTTAGTATTGTTAAATAAATTATCAAATACTTTTGGCGTATTGATACATTTATAAGTATCTTATATTACTGTGAATATTTATTTTATTTTTTTATTATGCCGGAATGTATTTTACCTTGTTTCCTTTCAGTAATTTGATAACTACTTTAAATGTTTTCTTTTCTAATTTCTTGAGAAGCGCGCCCCTCAGTTTGAGAAACGCTGACTTAAATGTTTTAATAAGGTTAAATGATGTTTAACATTTGCAAAGTTGCACCTCCTGAACCAGATTTTACTTTTGATCTTTTTAACTTCCTATATTTCAAATTCTTCCTCAAACTAGATATCTAACAACGAAAGAAAATATTCTAAGTATCGCTTAAGAATTAATGCGACACAAATGCAAGTCTCGGCTGTAAGCCTCGTTACTCATCATTTCAGGCTTAAATAATGCAGTTTCAGAACATAAAAGTTATTAGACTTGGCGGAAAATGTGCGCTATTTGGTGTCTACGCGTATAGTTATTCTGCGCTATTATGGTCGTTAATATATCACAGTATTATATTTCAAGACACTGAATAATTCAAAGTACTTTTTGTGCATCCAGTGTGATTTCAAAGCATATCGCGCTTCGAAATATGAAATTTATCACTAAATTAATTTAATAAAAAAAAGTAAAATGAAAAAAGTCACTTTCTACTAGGGTAAACAAAGAAAATTTTATTTTAGTTACTTTGTATTAATATTTACAATTAATATAAATATGTATATGCATATGACAAAATCACAATATTAAGTCACAAAAGAGAAAGCGATTTTCCTTGTAATTTTCCATTTTCCTTTCAATAAATACTTTTGAACTATTTTCGTATGTTTGTTACTGTTTATTCATTAATTAAATTGCAGTATTCTAAGAAAATAGTATATCAATAAAGAAATCGCACTCTCACAGAATTTAGGACTTCCCAGGTAGGATTCAAACTTTGGATTAGAAGTTCAAAGAACGCTATACATTGCGCTACAACAGCATATATAGAAAGGAAAACGAAAAATTTTCCTTTCTATATATGCTGTTGGACTATTGTTGTTTATATTCATGCATTTTTTAAATTTAATTAATGAATTAATATTTGAAAACACTGCATTAACATAAAGTGTCATATACTAAAATTTTAAAAAAATGTATTTGAACTTGAATGTGTGTGTGGATGACTAGAAAGTATTTTATTAACGATTAAAAATTTGATCGAGATATAAATATTGGGAGAGAGTGAACTAAGATATGAACTGAATTAGCACATCTGTTCTCTCACAAAGTGAAACGTTTTAAACTTGAAATTAACACGAGAGAGAAGGCACGTACTCAATACTAACGCTAATAGTACCAAAGGGTGATGGAGTCAACCCAATCATTTTTTTGTTTTAATTATTTTTATTGTATGCAATAAAAATCGTAATTCCAGTGAATAATTTAATTAAGAGAAAGTTTACTTATTTACTTTTAAGAGCACTTTTTTATTTTTCTGATAATTTGAGAAAAACAATCAAACAAATGATCAAACTGAATCAAAATGTTTCAAATGTGCGTGTTTTTAATAAAAGGCACACAAATCACGCAAACAGTTTTCACTTACAGTACAGGAATGATATTTGCAGGCAAATCTCTCATATTTTTTTCAAACTTATTGTAATTTTATTGTCCTCTGATAATTTACAAATATATATATGTTGAACTGTTTCTTGCACTGAACATTTTTTCTTTTGGACAGGAGGCACTGCGTCTTCTTGTGGTACACTTTTGGCTTCATATCTTTTTTGATTGATTTTTTAAAGTAGTATATTTGAACATTTTCCTTTCAACCCGAAAGTTTCCTGTTCATTTTCCTAAAATTTACTTTCGCTATCATGATTAATATCCATTATTTCATTAGGGTCTTCCTTTACTTGATCCATTCCAGTAGAGATCACACATGTTCAATTTTTTTATATATATTCTGTTCATTTACATTTATGAACCATTAATGAGTCGTACAACAATCAAAACCACTTAGCCGTTCACAGGCGAAAATGTACCTTATTAATAGAAAATTTTTTACATTAAAAGTGGTTGCACGTGGAACTCAGTTACCACAAATACCTTAGGACTGTAAAAAAACATTTGTTATTTCCAAAAAAGCAGGGAGGTATGTGACAGATATATTTTTGTTCCTATGAAGACTGTAATATAAAAGGAAACCGCATGACCGTTCTCGGGTTAAGGTATCCTGCTTGAGACAACTTTTTTTTAAAAAAATGGAGACATGGAGTTTTTTTGTGTGGTTTTTAGATTTATTTAGTACATTTTAAGAAAAAAAGGCTAAAATTAAGAGAAATAAATTATTACTACTAAAATGGGAAAAATAACATAAATGGGGCCTACTCTGTACAAATAGTAAATGAACAAATTCTCAATTTTTAATTCTGATAACTTACTTTGCTATTCCTTTTTGAAATGACCTACAGGATAAGAGATATTTTAAGTTTTACCAAAACTACAGCTTTTTATCTTAGTTATTATATGAACTTGCTTAAAAAACAGTGATCATATTCACATAAAGAGTAATTTTGTAATAAAACTGTGATTAATAAATCTGAAGGCTAAAACAATTTTTTGGTTATACAGAGCATACACAAAAAATTTCAGCAAATAATTTTAATAACTTTTTGAGCAATCACTGTCCCCGTTGGAACTTTTCTAAAAAAAACACACACATTTCGAGTAAAACGCATTTTAATGTTTGACATCTTATCTAAAGTTACGGCATCTGCTTTTACTAAAACACATGTAGTTTTTGTTCTAGTGAATGGGAAAATAAAACATTGGTATTTATATAAAACTAATAAGAGGGCTTATAAAATAAAATCATAAAAATAGTCATTTTTTTTTAAACAATCGTGATTTTAGGGTAGATGGATACCGTAAGAGCGGACAAGAGCTATGTGGGCCTACTTTTTAAGAAATCTTGAATAAAATTTAAAGTAAATTATCAAAGTGAAAAGTATCTCGTAGAGAGGAAACTTAATTTCAATCCAGTAAATGAAAAATGTATAGATTTTAATATTAGATTCAAATTTTTGTCAATAACACATAA
>BMAV01019356.1:29119-53178 GCA_019973955.1 Trichonephila inaurata madagascariensis
AAATCGTTGAAACCCGAAATGGAGAAGCGTATCATTTTCTCCCACCCACCTCCTTTCACCGAACGTAACTAAAACTGAAATGGAAGCAAGTAATAAAAGGACAGACGTATCTAAAATACACCCAAAATAACTGAACTCATATCGATCTCATTGACTGCATTAAAAATACTAGGTATATCAAAAATGAAATATTTCAGGACCTATGGAATGAAAGCAGATAACTGCTCAAAAAAGAATTTATTTTACAAATGCGTTACCGATACCAATTATTATGTTCCATGAAAACATTTACCATATATAATTTTGGCACTTTTAAGACATAATTAATCATATCAATAAGAATAATTGAAAAACAGTCGAATTAAAATATCGTATAACTTTTTGATTTGTCGTTTAAGTGCTTTTTGTTTTAATTTAAGAGAGGATAAAACGTCTCTCTTTCTCTCTGTATGTGTATATATATACAGTAGAACCTGTATTTGTGCGGTCTTTTTTATGCAATTTTTCATGTGTGATATTTTTTTATGCGATGTATGAATTTCAATGGCTTTGGTGCAACTGTAATGTTTTCTATCTATTTACTAGAGGTGTAATGGAGAATATTCGGACCCCCTGAAAGTCAGGTTTCCCCTTTAATATTTGATAAATTGGGTAAATAGGTGTTTAGCGTTCGACAAGCATTGGGCTCCTAGAGTCGGGCCCCTCCCCCCGTGATATGCGGGGGTGTACGTTACGCCACTGAAATGTGGACACTTCAAGACTCTTTGTTCATTTGTTATAGATAGTCTCCCGACAATGCGTATTCAGTTGCTTTCTCTCAACGCTCCAGCTGCCAGCGCTTGATTGAAGACGAAACTTTCTATGACAGTGACATTATCAATAGTTTGATAAATTATGAAGACGGACAAGAAGCCGGATTCTTTGAGAGCGGATAAAAATATGCAAGGATCCAGCTTTTTCCAACAAATTTTACAGGCATTTTCTTAAAATAGATACCTCTTAAGAAAGAAGTATAAAATTTCAAAAAGGGCTTCAGTCATGTATAGCTGGTTATCGTGGCATTTACAAGCAACAGACCACTCGTCTTTCGTCACAAAAACTTATCGCTTACTTTACGTTGCCAAAAAATAAATCAATTGAAATTGCACTTTTAAGTGATGAAAGCACAATTTTGAACTTATTCATTACAGGACATGGGATTACGATGAATAGCGATGAATTATATATGTGCATTTTAAAGACTTATCCTTATATACAATGAGAAAATATGTTTTTAAAATGTTTCAATGTGTAATATCTAATTATTTATTTTGTTATGGAAGTACTCTTGCATAAATTTCGTAAGTAATTGGCATATTTTATAAATGCGACTTTTTTATGCGTTCCTTATCCACCGCATAAAAAAAGTTTTTTGTAGTATTTCAACGAATTAGTTTGTTTTATTTAAGAATTTATGAAAATTTGAATATTTTTTGTGCGTTTTTTTATGAGGTCCCTATCTACTGCACAAAAACAGGTTCCACTGTACAGGGAAATTATTGACTATTTTATTTTTATCACACTTCGAGTCAACCCGATGACGATTATAAATGAATCCCGTAATTTTGAACCATGGTCAAATGACTACACCTAAGCAGACACATCCCTTCTGTAAATTTCCTCCCCACATTAATGGGGGGGCTTTGAGTATTGACATATTTATTGTACATCATCCCCTGTACATTTCAGGGTTTCAATGAGCAATTAATAATACAATTCTTGCTCTCTCTTGCTATTTTGCCGTGAAGGACCGTACATTGTAGTGTTGCAGTTAGAATCACTGAAATCTCAATCACAGTCGCACACAACTGTGGTATACAGTGAAGCAATAACATCAAAAAAGCTTTCATGAATGTTCCGTTCTGTTGCAAATGACGTCTTTTTGTGATTTCACACAGTTATTATTGCGTAACAGACGTGTTTGTGATTTCGATGTTGAAGAGCTATCAGTCATTGTCATGCATACAGCATACCTGTTCTTAAAAGGATTTTTATACAAAACTGGTTCGTTTCTTCCTTCTGGTATAAACCAATTATCCGTTCGTATCAGTGTCAATTGATTTCATTGAACATGAGTACCGAATTTTTCTTTGAAGTGCTTCGAATCAGATACGGCGTGCTAGTCTGACTTTAATACTTTTTGACATAACATCACTGTCATCTTAATCATTTTTTTAGTAAGCGGAAAATCTATGCTGAATGGAGCCATAAAAGATGAAACGAACTCTCCAATATCAACGCAGATTAAATCATGAAATATATAGGATTTCCTAACATATGCCAAATCATCGGTTTTCAAACTATTATCCGAGGAACATTGAGGAATTCCTAACGCCTTTCTAGGAAATCCCCGAAGGTATCTCATTAAATGTTAAGAATTCCCTCTTTTACAGATTCTGAGACCCCTCGTGGAAAAATTGAAAGATGTATCATCTTAGACTAGATATGTAAATTACCACCTTCCCCCATTGAAGTAATTATGCTAGAATATATACGATCAAGAATATTAAGTCGGGGAAGAGGATGTTCAAAATATTTGGTGGTCTGCGATATCAGGTTGATATATTAAACGAGCTCTCGCGGAAATCGAAAGTTTAAGAACCATTGTGTTAATTGATAAAATGAATGCCATTTTTAGATGTTACAGTATGCTCAAGTATGCTGTATGGCGCTGATTTGTAACGCAAACACAAGATTTATTTGTGTGGGACTTCAGTGGTAGGTGAGATGCGATGTGTGAAATGTAATGTGTATCTGCTATCGTACATCTGAATGATTCACTGACTCTTAGGCTTGTTTGACTTAGTCTCGTGTCTTGTGAAATTAAGATTTTTCTTTTATCACATAACTTATGATGCTCAATAAATATTTTGATTAAAAATATTTCTTTGTAGGATATGAATCGTTCCATTTATAAAAAGTGTGACATCCTAACCACGCCACAGTCTGGTTCATGATTACTAAAACGTGGGTTACAGCATCATTATAAATATGGAGATAATTTAGTTTCCAATGTGTTGATATAAAACTCCAGTGATTTTAGATTGTCATGAAAATAACACCCTAAAAGAAAAATAACACTTGGTCACTTAAAATATAGAAAGAAAACTGAATCTATTATTTGATCAATAATTATCAATGGGTGACTGCTTATTATCGGAAACTTGTTTCTTAATCTTTTTGAATGGTAGATTTAATTTTTTGTACCCTTATCGTAGTTCCATTTTGCTTAAAATTACTTCGTTGCTTGAAACTTGCTGCACGAAGCTTTTACTATTTCAAATTTTTCATTTTTCAAAAAATATGCCCTTTAGTAACATTGTATAATTAAAATTTTTTGAATCCTGATTCGAGAATGCTTGAGTCGAGAACGAGGCAAGGCCCCTTCGATGCCATGGCCTTTGTCCCGGGCCCAGTTGACGCATTCTATAAACGTTTCCGATTTGAACCATATGTTCTAGGGGCAAGCCTTCATATACAGATTGACATTCTGTGGTACATATATTCTCTTAAAAAATACTTTAAGAATTTCTGGTGATTTCATTAGGAAAACTTTAACTTTAGATGAACACTTTAACACATTCAGTGTAACTATCGATTTCGTACGGACGGAACTCAAATGTGCATAAAATTGACTCTCACCTATTTCCCTTAGAGTCTTCGGAGCTGTTTGAGGAAGAGGGATCAATGATCAAACGAAGACGAATTGCCGGTAAAACGTTTGGTTATTTGGCTGTCAAATTCGTACGTCTCATTCGACGATTCATAAATCTTCAAAATGGGTTTTCGCGAAAGCGAATCGATGGTTCGGTGCTTAGGCAGGTGTATTCATTCGCGTAGCGAGGAGAAAGGAAAACAAATAGAGCGTAAAAAAAAGGATATGTATGTATAAATAAATGCAATTTATGTTGGAGGAAGTGAGTGTAATATTGTTTTTCTGTACTTAATACAAGCTGTATTTAGGTGTGGAAATATGAATCACATGAATAATGAATTTTTATGCTCATTTTAACCCTAAAGTGAGCGTTCGTACTTTTTTATTGTAAAAAGTAAAGGAGCGCTTACATTGTTTTAAAGACGATGTATGTGCCAGTGTTATTAAAATGCAAATTTATTGTTATTTTATTCTAATTCGACAATTATTTTACTCGTATATCACACAGTATGCGTTTTATAATAAGTTCTTATTAAATCGATAAATATATAAATTCTGAATTAGATTCGTTAGATATGAAATATGAATAACTGAAATGGCACAAGAATACATAAAATGCGTTTCTGAATGCTATTTTTTTTTTTATTGAAAACAATTATAAAATCCCCGTGCACCACAAAGTATCACACGGGGCTTACAGAAGTAAGTATTAAACACACATTCAGGGGAAACAAAAAAATAATAATAAAAAATATTGAGGTTAAAAAGAAATACAAATATTTACAACAAATTCACAGAAATTTTTGAAATCATTTCTGGTGAAAAGAAGTTGGTGAAAATTCGGAGGCCAATTTATATTAAGTTCCTTGAAAGCCAGTCTTAGGATCTTTCTTTCTCTGGCAAACTTGGAACACAGAAGGAGTATATGTTCTACATTTTCCTCGCCTCCAATATTACAATCAAATGAAGATGACGGAGCTAAATTAAATTTGCTCAAGTAGCTTTTGAAATTACCATGACCAGTGAGAAATTGATCTCTGAATGCTATTGTACTCAGAACATTATGGGTATAATCAAATGCAGTTTATGCAAGAGTATTATAAAATAATTTAATTAGCAACCACTCCCCCCAGTGTCTTAAAGCAATTGTTCAGCTTAGCAATTAAATCAGTTGTTGAGTTTTCAAAAAGAGTTAACAAATTTAAATAGTTTATCATACGTATTAACATATCAGAGGTAATGACATGGTAACAATTTTGCTATTTGATTTCCAAACACCTCGTTTTAGCGAATCTCTAGTAACCAAAACGAGCATACCTACCAAATTATAAATCTGCGCATTCAATAGTTCAAAATCTGGATTTTTTTTATCTAATATTCCTTCCAATGCTCCTTGGGAGTAAATTAACGTAAAACTCGTTCTTAGTGGATCTTTACTCAACAAAAGAATAATGGTCCCCAAATTTCACACTTTTAGATATAATAGTTCACAAAATGGAATTTTTGTTTTTCATACCCCACCCTCTTAATCCACTTTGTTAGTTGATTAACGTAAAATTTATTAACGGGTCTCCAAGCAAAAAAATTAACATGCTCACCAAATTTCAAGTATGTAGGTTTTTAGTTTAAAATTGGGAATATACTTATTTCTCCTTCACCCCTCGCAACTCTCGGTGAGGGTTGAATTTCACAAAATCCCTTTTGTAATCAATTTCTATCGAGGAAAAGAACATGCTAGTCCCTCTTAAGCCTGTGGATCTAATAACTCGAAAACGGGCATATTTATCTATAGTACCCATCAAACTCTCGCAACCCATTTGAGGTCAATTTTCGAAAAAAAATTTATTTTAAAGTAATGATCCATGAAAACATTATGGCTGTCAAACTTCGTCTAAGTCTATTAGTTCATAAAATAGCGGGATGAGTAAGTAGCTTTTCTCCTTTATATTCATAGATATAAACACATGTACATACTACATATACATTTATGTTTGTATTCCTCCTTTTTTTTTAACGTGTTTACGGAGAAATAATCCGTTGTGCAGTAGATTAATGGAATTTTAATGCTCTTTTAAGGTATCCGACTACGTTCGGAACCGTGAATTTGCAAAAGCGCATAAATGTATAATTTTCATTATATTTAGTGTCACTTAGATTAGAATACAAGTATAAAATTGTTTTAAGGACATTTTGACAAAAAATTAACTTAGAATAACTTTTTTTCCAAATCTCCTTTTGTAAAAAATGCTTCTATTGTATTAATATTTTGCTTGTATTCAGCTCAGACTTCTGTACAGAGGCTCAACTAGAATATTTGAAGTGCATAACTTGGAAGTCGATTTATCCATGTTTTACGAAAACAAAAGGGAGAAATTTTAAGAAAGTACGCCGATAATTATTTCAAAAGGTTGTAACGCTGAAAATAATGTGAATTTTTCAAAAACCATAGTTGAGCCTCTGTACAGATATCTGAGCTATATACAGGCAAAATATTAATACAAAAGAAGCATTTTTTTACAAAAGGAGAACATTTGGAAAAGGATATTCTAAGTTATTTTTTTGCCAAAATATTGTATTTAAGTAGCTTTTTTTGTCATAATGTCCTTAAAACAATTTTATGCATGTATTCTAATTTAAGTGACACTAAATATGAAAATTATACATTTATGCGCTTTTTTAAAATCATGGTTCCGAACATAGTTGGATACCTTAATTTAAGAAACTAATGTGCACGTTTAATCTGTACAGGTTCGAAATCTTTACGTTAGCATGGTGCGGCATACAGAGAATGAGATACTAGCTCATGTGTCATTGTCAATTGACTTAGGCTTAAAAATTACCAGGCATCTTGTCAATAGTCCTAGTGTAGCCTCAAAAGATGACATTATTTGAACAATCAAACCAATTACAGTGATAAATTTTCAACTAGAATTATTACCAGTTTCCTTAAGAATTCAAACTTTTTGGTTGATTTATACATTTATTCTATTCAAATGCAATTAGAAGTTCGAAATTTACCGTACATTTCTTCAAAAGTCAGACTATTTGGGAGTTATAAAGTGTTTCTTAAGAAATTACTTTTTTTATTTGCGTAATTTTAACCCTAGCTTATAGGATCTTGAGATTTTTTTCTCTCTTTACTTAATGCTTTTAATCTAAAGTGGTTTTAACCTTATGAACAAAATGGTTGATATAAACTTGACTGTCTTTTGGAAAATCCTTTGCTAAATGCGCCGATACATAATCTTCCATTGAAAACATAAATCTAAAGTACTGTCATACCTTTTTTCACAAATAATCAAATAAGGAATAATAAATAAATGACAACCAAATACATACTTTTCAAAGTATTCAATAAATGAATAAAAATTATGCTTAAATATTACCAACATAGATGTGTTTCTTTTTCTTCTGCCTGTAGATATCGAATGATATATTTCTCTTTCTAACTCTTAAACTTTAGACATTGGAGATTTTGTTTTAAGGTATATCCGAGAGAGAGAGAGACTAGGTTGAAAAAGTGCTTTTTAGGTGTTTGGTGTTTGGGTCATTAGGAAAAACATAAATTTATTATTGAGGAAGAAGGACTAATACATAAAACTAGAGAGTTTTTTAAGTTATTTTTATAGCATTTACTTTATCTAACTAATATAAATATTTTTTAATTCGTTTTTTGAATGAACATTTCATGATAATTTGTGCACACCAAAAAAGGGATATCATTTAAATAATCGAATCGAATGCAATGAAATTTATAACATATACGCTATGGGCCCTTCAAAGTGTAACAAACCGCAGGTTTTAAGACAGCTACATTTAATCACATTTCACAGCCATTTTTAGCTTAGAACATGCAGTAATTTTGATGAAAAATCATGAGCATTAAATTTAAAAGCTAATAAAATATTTATTTCTTAAAATATTTTTATCCTGTGGTTTGTGACACTTCAGAGGGATCAAGAAGTATATCAATGAGAGATGTTAAAATTGCATAATGTGTAATTTATTTTTATTTATCACGTTTTTCTTAACTAAAGAATTTTGCTAAATTGATCTTAAAATATTTTTTTTAAAAAAAAAAAGAGTGATATATGTTAGTTATTTAATAATTATGACTTTTTAAGCCTATTTATGTTCTTTAAAACAATAAAAGTATTCAGAAAATCAATTTTTTAAAAATTTATCTCCGAACCTAGTCGGATATCTTAACCCCTTAAATGGCTTACCCGTACACCGTATGAGATACCAAAAGTGGTTACGACTGGTTTACTTGTAAACTGTAAAAACACTTATATTTTCTTCTTTATATCTTTGATTTGCACGTATTTTTAATTCTTATTGTGTGATTATTAGAGTCAGCGTTTTAAAGAGATACAGTTTTCCCATGGTATTGAAAAAGTTCTCATCCGGGATTTTCTGTGTGACGAAGAAAGGAAATATTTCATTGAAAATAGAAATTTAGATTCTTAAGAATATTCAATAGCAAACAGGAATTTGCAAGGAAATGTGCAATTTGCTGCTTGATAAGAAATGAAAATAGTAAGATACTCTAAAAATATCAATATTATCGCTGTCCGCATTGCAATGTAACACTTAGTATTACACCATGCTTCAAGTTCTTCAAATTGTGTGGGCACAAACACACATACAAGCCTCAACCGTATGAAAAAGATAAAAGTATAGGAAATTTTTTGTAAGTATGATATTTCTTTTAAGATGTACGGAACATTATTCATACCACGCAGAGTGTACTCATAAAAGCCAATTACCGGTCTGCGAATTGGGGTCGCGGGGGTTGGAATCTACTGACTTAAGAAGTTTAGGGAGTTATGTTCTAAAATGTCATTATATTGTGTGTGTGTGTGCTTCCAAATAATCTTAAAGGTAGTAATTGAATATACATATATTTTATGGATTTTTGTGAATGCAGTGGATTTACGGAAAATAATACTAGTGCAAATAATTATTTCAATTTCATTGAATCGTTAGTTCCTTCCAGAAATTTATTTCAATATATAATTGCTGTATTGAAAATATTTAATTAGTAAAATTTAGCTTATTTCCAGTGTTTAAATTTAGTATTTTACTATTATTTCACAAGTAAATGTTTAGTAAAGCTTAAGGTATCCGACTACGTTCGGAACCGTGATTTTGCAAAAGCGCGTAAATGGATAATATTTATGATATTTAGTGTCACTTAGATAAGAATACATGTATACAATTGTTTTAAGGACAATTTGACAAAAAAAATTATTTAAATACAATATTTTGGCAAAAAATTAACTTAGAATAACCTTTTTCCAAATGTTCTCCTTTTGTAAAAAATGCTTCTATTGTATTAATATTTTGCCTGTATATAGCTCAGACCTCTCTACAGAGGCTCAACTAGAATTTTTGAAATGCATAGCTCGGAAGTCGATTTATCCAAGTTTTACGAAAACAGAAGGGAGAAATTTTAAGAAAATACATCGATAATTATTTCAAATGGCTGTAACTCTGAAAATAATGTGAATTTTTCAAAAGTCACATAGTTGCGCCTCTGTACAGAGGTCTGAGCTATAAACAGGCAAAATATTAATACAATAGAAGCATTGTTTACAAAAAGAGAACATTTGAAAAAAAGCTATTCTAAGTTAATTTTTTGCCAAAATATTGTATTTATATAATTTTTTTGCCATAATGTCCTTAAAACAGTTGTATACATGTATTCTAATCTAAATGACACTAAATATCATGACAATTATCCATTTATGCGCTTTTTTAAGAACATGGTTCCGAACGTAGTCGGATACCTTAAAATTATCCAGATAAAAGTGTTAAACAGATTTTTACTTTTAACTTTACCTCAGTAAAGTAATTTTGGCTACATTCTTCACATCTCAATAGTAAAACATCATTCAGAAACACGTTTATATAAATTCTTTTAAATGATAAGTAGATACTCGGCTTACTAAATGGAATTAGTTTTATCCACTCTAAATAACACTTAACTTCTTTTGAACATAAAAAACGTTATACGGAGAGAAACGTTGAAAAATGTCCTGTAATCTATCTGCATTTTTTCTCACCAGGGGCCAGCTAAATTTTTTCTTGTATCCAAAAAATAACAAGGGGAAAAAACGTAAAGAACATATTTTTTTTATTTTCAAAACAAGTCACCTTTTATCCGAATTGAGTGGGTGGAAATGTTAACTTGAACTTGTCAAAAACTGTAAGAGCATAGAACCTGCAAGATGACAAGGTATCCATTCCTGCCACAAAGAGGTACTCAGACATTTGATTTGAGAAGAAAATAGAGCGTAAAACTTGTTCATGATTTTTTTATAATATTCTATGTGTGTGTCAGCGGTATATATATTTAAAACTTTTATAATTTGAAACAATCCTAACTATCTAATTATCGTTACATTTACAAACAACTGACTGATCGACCGCCATCGTAAAAACTTATCACTGACTTTGTGGTGACAAAAAATAAATGAATTTACTATGTATCTTCATGTGACGAAAGCTGTTTTGAACCAATTCATCACAGGAAGATGCGTGTTTTGGATTATGATGAATATCAATGAATTGTGTACGTGCAATTTGAATAATTTTCTATGTATACAGACCGAAATTAAATCTTTTTTAAATATGCTTCCTTGTGCAATTTAATTATTTATTTATTTTGGAAGCACTTTCTCATGTATTTCGTAAATAATTGGCGCATTTTCTAAGTGCGAATTTTTTCATGCGGTCTCTTTCCTAAGCACAAAAAATAGGTTTTACTGTACTTTTAGATAAGTATTATTTGTGCAATAATTCTGCAGCTAGTAGTTTTGTTTACTTTCATTTATACTGTCCCTTTATCTACGTTAAGAATCGTGATTTTATAACAGGGCATAAATAAAATTAATTTTTTTCTGATATTTAATGTTACTAGAATAGGAATATACATACAATATTGTTTTAAAAATATTACATATTATTATTTAAAAATTTTTTTGGCCAAAAGTGAAGAGAAAATGACATATTTTCAAACATTTACCTTTAAGGAAATTTTTTTCTAAGGCAATATTTTGCTTATATATATATATATAAAACTTCTATAAGGAATTGGACAAGGATTTTTGAAATTCAATTTAATTTTAAAGATGCGATCAATTGTAATAATAACGAATGATTTATGTTAAACTTTCTCTACTCTGATATTTTGAAATATGAATAAATCCACTTCTAAATTATGCATTTCAAAATACTACAAACAATAAAATTCATAACAAAAAATAAGGCAAACATCTTAAAGGAGCTATCTCTTGTTGCAGGGGAAGAAAAGACATCGTTTCTTTTCCTAAATTGACAACACTGCATATGAAGTTATTTAATTCAGTTGACAAGCCATAATTAGAAAGTCAATGTAACAAAGGTAGGTTTGTTATTATTTTTTTAATAAATCTGAAATGAATGTGTTTCTTCATACAAAGTGCTTCATATTTGCCAATCTTTATTTTTCACGACTTTTACCTTGAATCATTTTTAAAGCGTTTGTGTTGTATTTTTGTATTGCAATTTAATGTATACTGATTTTAAAATTGTTTTCTCTTTGGTAAATAAACAGCTATATGTACGTAGGAAAGAAACTCTTTAAAACGCTTTCCTTACCTTCCTTCTAAACAGAAATTCACTTATTCTAGCAGTTTTGGAAACAATTTTTAAGACTTGAATGAAGAAGGATTCATAAAATCGTTCGGCGGAATATTCATTGCACCAAAATTCATTATTTTTGGGTGTATGAAAAATTTTTGATATGGAATATTGTATAATAATAGTTCCAAAGACTCTCTCACTACATTACTCGATTCCTTTTTTACATATGTTGAGCTGACAGAATTATGTGTTTTTTTTCTGCTCGAAATAGCTGTTTTTTCGACATAACTGAAAATGTGAATATATGTTAATTTTAACTTTTTGAAACACTAAAATTATTATTTGGGCACAAATTCTAAAATTTTGCCAAATATACTCTACTATTTTTTCAACCACTTGCTAGGAGAGCAGACGATTTTGTATTATAGTTATGTTTTATCCCAGGGTTTAAGGAGAGTTAAAAATAAATTTCTGTTATCTCTTTATAACGAGGTAAAGTTCTTATACTGTTTGCGACAAATATGTTTTTGAGCTTCACATTCACGAGACTGGACTTTTGAACTTATTTAAAACTTTGCGATATGAAGAAAGTAAAAGAAAGAAGTATTTTAATTAAACTTCGCAAAATTAAAGAAAATTCACTATTTCTGATTTTCATTAATCCTTTAACTGTCACTGGCGTATATATGTCTCACGCGACCAGTGCATTAAATACCCCTGACATATATGTATGTCTTTGTGAGAAATATGATCCTTTTCTTGGTGCTACTATTAGTAAAATTATTCCGAAGGCTTTTGTATGCAATAGAATGACTTTGAATGTGTTTAAAATGGATTTACTTGCTCCAGTAAAAATGCTGCTTATTTATGCTTTTTCATTTTCCCTCTAAAACACCGTATACGTAAACCTGCGTGAAAGAAGCTTGCACTGGGGCGTAACTTTTAATCCGCAGTTAATGAGTTAAGTTATAATTTTTTGATATATTGTTTTGATTTTGTATGAGTAACTGTGGTATCTGAGTGGAATGGGACAAAATCCATGTGACGTCATGGTCACATGATAAATGCGGTTACGTGTTTTCAACTAATAAATTGATGTACTTCGCAGGTAGCAATTTTTGATTTTTGCAGAAAATTTATTTTACAATGTACATATTTGTCAAATGAAATAACGCACATTGATGTACAGAAAGCGCTTGATTTAAAGTGTATGTATGATTTTTTTGGTTTTGAGTAAGTTTCTGAAGATTATTAACACTTGGTGAACATCCTCCGCAATTTTCAAATGTAAAAAATTTATCTAATTTATATAAATAGAATACCAAATGTAAGTCTACTGTCAAATTTGAAATTAATGGAGGAACATAAAATTGCGTTTATAATGTGATCATGATGATTTTAATTCATTGTGTTTGCTTCTGTTTTTTTTTTTGTCCAAATGAATTAATTAGGTGTGCAATGTGGTTGATAGTTTCTATGACCTAGCAAAAGGAAGCAACGAATAAATAATTTAATAACTAAGACGAATATTATTTATTTTATCAAAATTTACAAGAATCAGAAAAAATTAAGAAATGGACTTAACAGCATTGGCTTCTGAGCGACTCAATTATTAAATACATTAATAATGAATCTCAGTAGTTATACATTTATAAGTATATTATATCAGTGTTAATGTGTACTGTATGTATTGTATTTTTATTATGTTCGAATACATGTTTTGTTTTGCTTCCTTTCAGTAAATATGTAATTTTTTAAATCCTTTACTTTTGACTTTTCAAAATCTCGCATCCCCCTTTCCCTTGTTGGGCTATCATGCCCCCTTAGGGGGGGCGTAGAAAATCTTCTCTATTACAAAGAAAAAAACCTATCACTAGGTGGCGATTTGCTAAATTTATTTAAATTACTTCTAATTAGTTAGACAGCTACTGTATTATATTTACGGTTTTTTTAATTTATTTATCTATAGAGGTACAAAACTAAATAAGATAAGGACATCACATTAAGTGATTCATTCATTTTTAAAATACGCTTCTTCAAGTAAACAAGAAAAAGTTATGTCGCATAATTAAACCTATTAGTCAAATTAAAATTAAGTTTGAAATGTCCAAAGAAAAACACTTATTATTTTGAAGATACTTAAGATTGAATCATCCGTCTCTTTTTCCACACTCAATCATGTCATTTACATACTGAATAATCTTCACTTTGTGTCTTCTTGATTAGCTTTTGATAAAGTACCGAGAATTATACCCCATAGAGAGAGATATTTTCTTAAAAAAATAATTACATATTCCTACACAAGAAACATTCTTGTGTTTAAAATAAAATGGGAAGGGGCATTTTAGTAATTCGAAGGAGCTTTTTCGGCTTTGGTCTAGCGGTTATTTTTAATTCGTGAACTCAATGCTAACTGTATGGAAAATCTACTTTCCAAATCAAATCTACTTTTGTGTTTCAAATTAAGAGAATTTTCAGATTTGGTTGATTATAGCTAGAATTTTACTGGACAAATTTTTTAATGATACTTGATATATCCCCTTAATGGTCGCGCAATTTTGAAGAAAACGGTCATAAAAATGCCTTTTTTATTAAAGAAAATGATATAAATCTAAACGCATGTTCAATATATGTATTTATTTTTAAATTTTGGGTAAATTATTAGCTTGGAATAAAGAAGTTAAATTTTTTAGAAAACCAACATTTAGGGGTATTATGACTGAATGTTGGTTTTTCCGGCCAAAAGAAAAAATTAAAAAAAAAAAAAACACATGTGTTAAGCTTTAAAAGAGAATTTTATTGCACTTATGCACAATATAAAAACACAGCAGTAATTTTTTCTTGTGAGATAAACTTCAAAGCATGGGATAAAAAAGCCAACATCACACGTAACAGTACTGATCCATCATTACTGCTTTCAGATTCACTCTAACCGAACTTTCAAAACAATCAGTTATTTCAGGATCACTCTGATTCATTTAAAGTTAAAGAAGAATCCGATTCACTGCCTGACTAACGACTAACTCCATAATGAATACAACATATATATATATATATGATTTCAAAGAACGCAATCCACGTGTAATTCCGAAAAAATGGAACTAAGTAACTGAGCTAAGGTTACAAAAACTTATCGCTAATATATATGTTTAATTGTGCTAACATCTAGCTTAGAATAAAATAACTATGTCTAAACACGTTACTAATAATCTGGTGAGAAATAAACATGATTCTGGGCATAAAAAATATATATAAACATTTTTAGCGAGTTACTTTTGAACACTCCAGCCTGGAAATATCACGGGCACGAGAGAGAGAGAGAGAGGGAAATTTCATCCCGTGATATTGACTGGAGCAAGAAACAAGGGAATATACATGGGGTTTAAAAAATGCAAAATAATAATAATAGTAATAATAATAACCATTCAACAATTGTATTACACATGCAAAATCATGCGTAACACTCACTAATATCAACTGCAGAATAGAACGAAAAAAATTGGGTAATAGGGAATATGGTCCCCTCTTACAGATACACAAGGGTCACTCCATATTGGAAATAAAGGTATTTATGTATTTCTTCGGTAAAATTAATTACACTCGTTCAGAAACACTGAGACGGGTTCATCGCGATTTCTACTAAAATTCCTTTTGGGTTTCTTTGGGGCCAGAATGGGAGAATTCTTTCCAAAAAACTCAAGAAGAGAAGCGTGAAATATTCAAATTACGAGTATCATAAATAGTAGAAGTTTAGCGTACGCACACAGTGTGACTATGGGAAGTGAATATACGAGGTATATGTGTAAAAGTGCTTAAGCTTAAGTGAGAGGAAATCCCGCATAAAAGATTTAATCTATCCGTGCCAGTGTGTTCAAGTTAAAGGTGGATACCATTCCACAAGGATAGCCGCCGCGTCAGTTAGGATTCAAGCGAATTGTTGCCTACCCAAGTTAGAGCTGTACGATCATTTAATTAAACTACTAGGAATGTGTATTTATTGAGATTAGAATTAGTCGGTAAAGTTAAACATAGTGGTCAGTTAAGCGATTATTTGGTAATACGTATTGTGTGTCTCCTCACCCCAGATTCACTTTGTTTGAATATTAAATGTATTATTGTATATTGTTTAAGTTAAGATCTTAATAAAGAGATATTAAGATTATGGCAACGCGTCTGGTTCTTCATTCACTACCACATCTCTAGGTCGCGAGGATAATGTAGAAGTAGGGCGACCCTCACGGGCTCCTGCTTTACAACACTCTTTTCAAACCTAGGGTGTTTCACCGAGAAGGATTGCGAGTTGCAATTACCCTCCCCAGAACGTCCCATGCATGCTTCTAAGGAATGAGGTCTGGAGATATGACTGGTCAATTTATCTGGTGAATATCCTCACTTTCGAGAAATTCATAGACCAAGTACGCTCCATTTGGACTCGCATTGCCAACCATCAAAATAAAATCATGGCAACTGCATTCATAAAAAGACAAACACAGATCTCCAATGTCTCTTCTCTATACTTCTCATCAGTCACAGTTGCTCTTTGAAAAGGTGGAGGCTCTACAATATGATGCTCACCCAGAGCACCAAGCCTTCGCTGCTGTAATTGTTGATTTCTTGGACACTGGAGGGCAAGTAGCGGGTCCTTGGTGGTTTTCACCATATGAAAATTTGGCATTACGTTCACATATTTTCATATACTTTGACAAAATATGCACATTTTCTTTATTTTTAACACCAGAGTAGATTAATACATCAATCTCAGTGAGATAAAGAGTGGTCGCAGTAACCATGCGGTTATGGCTAAATACTCATGATTGGTGAGACAAAAGTTTGAGGCCTAGTTCCATTAAAGGACCAACGTATAGAAGGACTAAGGGAAGTTCAATATGTCGAGATATAAATTCCTCATGTTGGCATGGTGTGGACATTTGGATTAGAACTTCTAGCTCTGGTTACATCCTTATCACTTGAGCATGGATAAAACGCGAGGTCTGTCACCAATATCCTATGGTTGGTTTACAATTGGACATAAATTAAAATCATATCAACTTAAACCAATAGCCTTTGTTTTGCTTCAGAGTGGGACTTTAGTAAAAATTAATCAAAAAATTATGTTTGAGTTAATATTTCTTTTTTTTTATTTTAAATAAACTATATCCAATCGTTATGCTAAGCGATATCTCTTTACTTATATATTTATGAATATTATAGAACACACATTCAAAATAAGTTGTTAACAATACTACATTTATTGAATAAAGTTTATTAATTTATTAATTTTTGGCAATATTTGGAGAAATTTGTTTTGATGTGAAGAATGCAGCACACACAAATTATAATAAATTTATTATAATTTTCCGAATACATTTTTAAGATTGATGAAATTTATGAAGTAAAATGTAATGTACATTTTACAATGTGATGGAATATTAGTACTTTCATATTTTACACTTTTATTGTTTTATCAAAATTTTCAGCAACATTGCGCGCACACACAAAACCTGTAAATCAAAGATTGTTTGTTCTATAATTAAACCTTTAGTTCATATCTTTCACATTTGTATAAACGAGTGCTTCTAGAACTTTTAATATTTGCCATTCAAAATCAGCCCCCCACCCCCTAACAATGTATTGCATTCAATAATGCTATACTTCTGCGTATTTAAATACTATTTTAAATGATAAGGCTACAATACTACTTTAATCTCTTAAGTGCAACCCTCGTCAATAAACGTCTAGCTCAGCCAATGTGTTAAATGCCCCGGACGTATATATTCGTCTTTCCGAACTATGATCTTCTATGTGCTCTGTTATTCATAAAATTATTCCGAAGAATTTGGAACGTAATAAACAGACCTTGACAGTGTTTGCGAAGGATTTATTTATTTCAAAGAAGGTTTTACTTATTTATACTTCTTCATCCCCCTCCCCTCTTAATACATCACATACTCGCGCCTACATGGAAAACCGCGACGATGGTAACGAATTGCGTAACTTTTAACCGGAAGTTCCGAAATTAATTAAAAACACAAAAAATTATCCAGATAAGTGTTCATTTTTTAAAAAAATATTATATATATATATGACAAGACCATGGGTCAATGGTAATTATAAAACCTGTTCTAAACTTAGTACTGTTAAATTAATTATGAAATACATTGTGCAGTACTGAGATACATTTATAAGTGTATTATATGAGTGTAAATGTATATTTTATATTTTAATATGTCAGAATGTAATTTGTCTGTTTACTTTCAGTAAATTAATAATTTTTGTTTAAAAAACCTTTTGGTCTTCGACTTTTAAATATGCTCGCGCACCCCTCATACGACTATCACGCCCTTTTAGGGGGCACGCCCCACAGATTGAGAGACGCTGGTGTATCGCTAGAATTTAAACTTCCTAGATATCTCAGGCTTTTTTTTTCTGAAAATCATGTTTCGGACTGGGAATTTTTTTCTGATATTATATTTTCCAGGGGAAAAAAAGAATTTTAAGTTTTTAATAATATGAAAAAGTAAATATTACGAGACAACTTTTTAAGCCAATCTTTTTTATAAGTCGTGTATTTTTGCTTAGAAGTTATAATTATTTATTTTTTTTTGGAAGGGGAAGTGAGCACTTTAATCGCAGACACAATAAATGACGCTTCGAATAAGCCGAGCGATTTCTACTAATAAATACTGTGGTATTGTGCGATTTCCAATTCTATATATTTGAATCTTTTTATATAAAAGAAAAAGAAGATTTACTAAATCACTCACTCATCTCGAGATCTCCCGAATTAAAAAAACCTAGACATATGAAATTTAGTAAGCATGTTTCTTTTATTGAGTACACATCCTCAAAGAGCCCATTTTGCAGAAATGGACTCCCTAGGAAAGGTCATGTGGGATCAGAAGTCATTAGAGAGAAACATTCTCGTGTTTGATTTATATTAGACCTACAAACTTGAAATTTGCTAAACAACTTTTTTGTTTTGTAAAGATCCGCTACAACAGGTTTTCCAAAAATCGATTGCCAAGGAGGATTAAGGGGGTGCATAGGTAGAAATCTCCATTTTTTAATACTATACACCTACAGACTTGAAATTTAGTAAGCTTGATTTCTAGTAGAGATTTACTAAAAACGGTTATTTTTGTAATTTACTCCCCAATGGGTTCCCGTGTGTGAGAAATAAGTATTCAAGTCCAAAATTAAGAGTTGAAGGAAACAGGAAGGAATATCGATGCTCATGAAAGCTTGAAGGTATGGCTTCTGTATTAATTATTTAAAACAGCCTATATAATCAGAGATACAACATGAAGCCCCCACGGAAGGCGTGGGTAATGTCTAAAACCCTATACGATCCTTTAAACATAATAGAAACTTATTTTCTTAATGTAGATGTCTCTTTTAACACACTTTTATGAGCTTCACCTGTATTTAACGTAATCTTTGGACTCGATTTTTACCCACATTAACAAGTCAGATTATATCGAAATTTTGCACAATTGTCAAAAACCGATGACGGTACAATAGTTTAATAATTGTGTTCTATTATCCTTATCAAGATCATCAGGATTAACGGTTTCCTATTTCCAGATTTGGCGACTATGTGAAATGAAACATTATTCATTGCTTCAATTTACAAAAACTGCTCAGAATTGATTCAAAGGTCACCGGATTAAAAAAAAAATAATAATAAATGATTATTTCTCACAAGCTTTTTGCAAGTTTCAGAGAGAATATTGAGCTCTTTTTAGTGAAGAATATCATTCACTTTACACCTTCTTCCGCATGAATTATTTATAACTTATTTTTTCCAAATTTTCTTTCAGTTGGCTAATCCTACATTTTGCAAGCAGGCCGTATCAATTCACTGGTAGGATTCCAATGGGTATTCCAGATTCTCAAAAAATAGCGCCTTTAAAATTAATTCATCAATTAATAAATGGTAGTTTGAAAAACTAAAAAAAATACGTTTTTATTGTAGATCGAACTAAAAAATAAATTATAGTTTAAGAAATCTGAAAACATGCCTTTATAATTAATCGAACTAAAATCTAACAAATAATTCTTAATATAAGAATAAAATGCTCAACGAGAAAATGTCATTGAGGTAAAAGCGTGGGGTGCTTTGCACTACAGTTTTACACTAACTCTGTACATCGTAATAGAACTTGTCAGAAATTATAACAATTGATATCGAACACCCCTTTTAATTGTCTTGTTAAGCATTTTATTCTTATATTAATTATTTTTTTTACTTTTTAGTTCGATTTACTATAAAAACATGTTTTTGAGTTTTTTCAAACTAAATTCATTCAAATTAAATTATTTCAATTGCAAATATATGAAAATGGAAATAATTGTGTCCACAGAAATATGAATGTCTTACTATTGAAATAATTTAGAAGGCTTTTTCCAAACAATGGGGAGGGGGGAGGGGAGCTTGAAATCATGAAATGAATCGATAATGAAAGAAAATTATCTTCTTCTGATATCGAAACTTTTAAAATTCATAAATTTAAACAAGGAAATATGTTTAATTGAGTCGTCTATGGAGAATTATTTATTTAAAATCACTTGCGATTTGTTAATTCCTTTCCATGGTTGGATTATAATTAAAGTGAATCGTCTGCAATTTAAGCAGAGAATGATCAGAGTTTCTGAGTTTTTCTTTACATGAAGATTATTTGCATAATGGAATACACGTTTTCAAAATTAAAAAAATAATTTTTTTTTGTTTCCTTGGTTATATTGATTGCATTCTTATATTCATCAATTGTAAACTAAATTGGATTTTAGTAAATTCCAAAGAATTCTTCACACTTAGAAATCCTTGTTAGTTTTCGGCTTGAGACAGATTATTTCATTTATATACTTTTTTATTTCTATTTATTTAGTTTATTAATTATTTGTTTCAACATTCCACTTTAAAAAAAAACATTTACGTCATTAGTGAATCTTTGAAACATTAAATGTTTAATGGATATATATTACTTCAAAGTGAATAAAACTCTAGGAGATCCATTCAAATTTTCAAACATTTCATATTTGCTAAAAAAGATATAACTCTTTCTTAAAAATGCTCTGTATTAATGTTTTATCTAAAAAGAGTGAAACCATAACCATAATTTAACCATATTGAATCACATTTTATTACATGGAATACCCAGTTAATGATCAATATTTTAGTGATTGTTCTCTAGTGGCTCTCCCAAATTAAAATTAAAACAAGTAATATAAAAAAAAAAAAATTAAGTCAATTCCTACTTAGAACAACAAAGAAAAATTTTATTTTAGCTACTTTTTATTAAATAGTTCCATGTAATATAAATATGTATAAATATGACAGAATCACACCATTAAGTGGTAATTAATTTTTATTCATTATCATAAATTAAAGTATCGTATTGTAATCCAAAAAAATCGTGTATATAAAATTTCAGATCAACTGAATGCTTTATAACGTGAGAAAAATCTTTTAAAGTTTCGACCCAAGCAGCTAAAAATGAAACCAACATGGCTGTATCTGTAATTCTTTAAATAATTAATTTCAGTCAATTAATTTTAATGAATTATAATTCAATTTTCGCATTTTTACCCAAAACAATAGTGTAGAGATAATTTCAGCTTAAACGAGGGCTTTAAAATGTGAGAAAAAAAATTTTTGACACGTCGCCAAAAGGGGCGCTAAGTCATCAAAAATAATGTCAACTTGACTGTATTTGTAATTCTTTGAATAATTAGTTTTAATCAATTAATTTTTATTAATTATAATTAAATTACTGTATTGTCATTCAAAATAATCATGTATTTAAAATTTTATTTCAATTGAGCTCTTTAAAATGTATTTTATTAACGATAGAAAATTCCACCAAGATAAATGAAAATATAGAGATCGTGAGCTAATAGTAGGAATTGAATAAATTCAAACATATTTTGCCATACCTCGTTCTGTGCTTAAACATACCTATTATACTATTGAAAAATACTGCGTTACTAACAAAAATGAAGAATTTCTTTGTTTTTCTTACATTTTTTCAACTAATAATTAAATAAAGCAAATGTTTTTTGTATCATTTTGTTCGCAATTTCATGTAGATTTTTGATCAGTTTACGAATATTAAATATGTTTACAAACTGGGAAGTTATTCATCAAAAACCGCGACGAAAGAAGCGCAAGTTCTCAGAAGGATTGAGATGAATTACAATTAACCAATTAAATAAAATCTTCCTGGATTTTTCACGGAAATTTAATGCAATGTTTTATTTCTCGGCAAATCGTTTGGGTCATTAGCTCCAAATACAGTTTAAATTCTAAGTAATATAAAACAAAAATAAAAAAAATTAAATCAATTCCTACTTAGATCAACAACGAAAAATTTTATTTTAGCTACTTTTTATTAAACAGTTACAATTAATATGAATATGTATATATATGGGACAGAATCGCAACATTAAGTGGTAATTAATTTTTTTTATTATCATTAAAGTATCGTATTGTCCTTTTAATTTCAGTCCAACTGAATGCTTTAACACGTGAGAAAAAAACCTTTTCAAGTTTTGACACAAATCGCCAAAAGGGTCGCTAAGTAGCCAACGTGGCTGTATTTGTAATTCATTAAATAATTAGTTTTATTCAATTAATTTTTATTAATTATAATTAAATTATATATAGTATTGTCATCCAAAATGATCCTGTATATAAATTTCAACTCAATTCAGCGCTTTAAAATGTATTTTTTTAACGATTGAAAATTCCACCAAGATAAATAAATAAATATACAAATATATAAATAAATAAATATATAGAGTCAGTTCGAGCTAATAGTAGTAATTAAAAAAAAGAAAGAAGCGAGAAGTCTCAGTATGAAGAGAGAATAGCAAACACACACAGAAATAAGTTTTGTTCTGATATCCCTGGCATCCAATTTAATGCAGCGATTTTTTGTAGAATAATGAGTTTCGAACTCTCGAGCAAACAATTACTCCAAGTCTACATACATATTTATAGGAAGTTCAACTCAATGAAATATTTACAAAACTCATTTTAATTCCAATGTGTATTGAATTTAAGCGAGAAAAGTCACAAAAGAAAGATAAATACCTTCTTCCTTTAATGGTTTAGAAGTCTTTTGAATAAAGATCCAAACTGTAACATATTCACATAGTTGTTATAATACAAAAATAATTCCAAATAAATGCTGTAGCTATTTTAAGTATGATTTAAACCTTTGAGAAATATTTATACATTATCCAATAATGACTGGAAAATTCAAGAATTTCTATTTCCGCGCTTTGTGCTGAATATGATATAGGTATTACCTTACAATTATTAAGATTATATTAGAAATATCAGTTAATTACAAAAAAGTAATTAACAGTTTCTTTTTCCTAGTGGGATGCATATCGGCAACTAAGCCTTGGCAGACAAGAGCTATTTCATGATGGTACCATCTAATTGCGACTGTCACCATTAAATTTTGACGCCTGAATTAACTGTAATTCAAGCTCTCATGAGATGGCGATGGGATGGCTTAGTTGGTTTGTTACTGACCTTGTACACCCAAGGTTGAGAGATCTTCCCCGGTCTAAGTCAGTGGACTTTTATGATGCAGAAAATTCACGTAGCTTATGTCGTATCATAATGCGGCATTTTAAGATCCCTAGAGGACCTGTTTAGCTTAGATGTGCTTTGCAATATTTAAATCCTAGTATGATTTCGCATCGTCAGAACTCAATTGCCTCTCTCTGGGGAGGAATCTGGGAGTCCCAATTACATTGTTTGTAATAGTATCCACATCTATACGGTGCCCATCTAAAAAGTGATACATCTCCCGGGAAATGTACTAGGTTAAAAATGGTAAAATACATATTCGCAGCCCCCTTTGAAAAAAAATAATAAACCTCTCTTTGATTGTTAAATATTGTCGAGATTTTAATCTTTCAAAGAGTAAAAAAGCCATATTGATACTCAAGGGATATTTTATGTGCCCATAATCGTATGAAACGTGTGCCCTACGATTTTTACATCCAGAAAATCTATTGACTCAAGCCGGAATCGAACCAGCAACTTTAAGCTTACAAAGTAGGTGCGCTACCCTAAAGCCACCGAACTGATTAATAGATAGAAATTCATTATTTTTCAATTCCTAAAACCACTTAAAGTAAAAGAAATTTTTTTTTATCTCTAGAGCTTGATGTGAGATATTCGTCAGAGGGAAAACATTACGCACAAACACAAAAATAAACGCACACGTAGGAATAAAACAAGAACTTAAAAAATGTAAGTAAATAAATAAATAAAAGTCAAATAATTTGCTTTGTAACATTCAAATATTGTATCATAAAAACGTTTGATGACCGCTGGACATGTTCCGATATGTTTAGCATCCCTTACTTAATCACTTTTACAAAGGACACAATTTAGTGATGGAATCTAACCAGCAAAACAGTCTTGACGCATAAAAAGCCTGAAGACAGTACCCGCGTTTCGTGTATGAAACTGGTATCTTTTGAAGAATTTATCCCCAAATATTTTTTTTTTAATTTGTTCTCTCGAAAGTTTTATTTTGAATAGATCTTATTCAATACATTAAAATATTTTTATTGAAGTATAAGGAGGAAAAGAAAACTGCACAATATGTTTTTTTTTTCTTTTCTTGCTAGGAAATTATCTGTTCATTTCCATACATACAAGATAAGAAGGAATCTACTATAGAACGATGTTAATTTTTCAAGTTAGAGA
>BMAV01019356.1:53578-67310 GCA_019973955.1 Trichonephila inaurata madagascariensis
TAAGAAGGAATCTACTATAGAACGATGTTAATTTTTCAAGTTAGAGATAATCTAAGATTTTCTTAAAAACTTTTATATCATTCATAGAGACTGCCTAGTCTGTCAATGTGACTGCTTAAGTTGCCGAGATGGAGTAAAATCCAAATGATATTTCCTAAATCTTCCACTCTAGCCAAAATTGTTGAGAAGCTACTCTAATAGGCTCCCTATCCCTTCAAAAAAATCCAATTTGGACATAAGATTAAAAAAAAATGAAAAGACCTCAGAAATTCGTGATTCAAACATTGTTATCCTGATGTCACTGTGAACCGTCAGTCAAGACATGTAGCTACTTTGACAGATGATATATGTATAATTACAAATGAGCAACTTTCCCCTCTACCTTGTAGTCCGTATTAGCTCAGTAGTCACGGACTGATAGTCCATATATCATCAATTCAAGCCTAGTTCCACTCTAGGCCCCTCCTATACCCAAGCTGATGCACGTTACATTTGTCGAGGCTCAAAATCCTTCTGTTGGCGTGGTATGGAAGTTCGGAGAGGGTGATGTCAGCTCAGGTGCCATCTTCATTACTTGGCCATTGTTCAAATACACTAGGTCGTGGTATACTTGTATATATGGTTATGAAGTTGTAACCGACGTATTACGGTACGAGTTCTGATATCATTGAAGACCCGTAGTGTATCTGTAGTAGCTCAAAGTTCTCCCATTGGTTAGGTGTGAGGGTTTGGAGAGGGGTTGCCAGCTCCAGCATCGTTACGTCACTTGACCTTGGTTCAAAATTACGAGGTTGGTCAACAATGTCTCTCCCAATTATCTATGCAGTTATGTTGGGGATGCTGATCATTATGTGTTCGCAAGTCCTTTGACTAAGTATTTTCATTTTGTCTCCCCATCTCAAAATGCTAAAAATAAACTGGTTCCAATCTATCTTGAGAAATCCATCCACACTCTAAACTAATCGGCGTTCATTGTTGTTAGGAGTCAGTATAAAGTACAAGGCGGGTGAAGGACTTTTTATTTTTATTTTGTGTCTATTATTTTTACATATAAAGATATATAATGGAGTATAAATAATTTGGAAATGAAATGTCTTTAATGACTAGAAACTTTCTGAGTTTTATTTGTAATTATCACTGACATAAGAACAGAATAATATTTATTACAAAACAATAAAAGCAATTCGCAAGAACAGGAGAAAAGACCTCTAACTGCTAGTTAATCGTGTCTGGAAACAATAAACTGTGAAAGGAAACAATGAACTAAACATTTATCAGATTAACAGAAATTAGGATAAAAATATTATTAGCTTCTTACTCCTCATTATCCGTACAATGGGGAAACTTGTCATAAAAACATAATTTCGAAAAACATCTTGCACATCAAATTAGTGCAGTATTGTTAGGCATCTGCTGTTTTCTATTTCGAGTGAACTACATCTTAAACTACAAATATCTAAAAAAAATTGAGTAGTGGCCCCTGTAACCATATATCTTCATCAACAGGGAAACTAAAGCTACCATCCTACAAAATTTGAGCTAATTCCATGACAACAAGACCTTGCACCCTCTTTGTAATTTAAGAACAAATTAAAAATTTACCAGTGACTCCATAGACTAGTCATATAAAATTATGTTCAAAATTTACAACTTATCATGATACTTTACACGGCTTATGATTAAAGTCGCATTGTAGCTTTAGTGCCAAAGTATATTATTGTTGAATTCAATACTTGCTTATTGTATGCAGGTGGAGATGGCGTGATGAAAGTTATGATTGAAAATTGGGTGTCAGATATTGAAAGATTGAGACATTGAATAGGATCGGTACTCTTATGTGGTCACAAGCACCCCCTCCCCCCACTCGTGTGTATCTCTCTTTTCTTTTTTTTTGTATGGTGTATTTGTGTTTATTTTTATTACTGTTGATGTACTTGCAAAAATGCTCGAAAAATGTATATTCTTTTTCCTTTGTATTTTTTATTATTTTCAGCTTTGTATGTTCACACTTTACAAGTATATACGAGTATTACATTTGTTGTATATATTTAATTTACTTTTAATTTGTAATATGTAAATTTTTTTTAATGTGAGCTTCTGTTAAAAATTGAAACTAAGATTTTGTTTAATAAAGACTGAACGGGGTGAAAGGGGTGTTTCTGGGGTAACGTTTTATAGCTCTAAACCCCTTTCCGGTGAGATCGGTTCCCTTCGGCATTCTGCCAATAGCCCTCATGTTGCTTTAGAATGCGGCGTTAATAAGCATTTACTCACCCACATTATTTCGATGAAATCTATTATACCCTCTACAAGTGTGAAATTAATAGTTCAAATGGATAATACAGTTTCCAGTTCCTTCGGAGTATATAGTTAACTAAAATTAATGATAAAGACTAGAGTCTAATTCTACTATTTTGAGGTTATGATTCTAATTTTCGATTTGTGAATCTTCGGTCTTTTTTTTCTGCCTATGATGTGCATTGTCGACGTACATTATCTCAAGTGATGTATATGGCTCTGGATTTAAGGGGTGTTTTGGAGATGTTTATATTATCATTCTAGTAAGATCTCAAGTTTGATAGCAGGCTTTTTGAGTGTTGTTTAAACATATATTCATAAATAGAATGGATACTTCAAAAATTTGTGAAAAGAAATTTTATACACAAATATAATATACACTTCTCAAAAGTGAAACTAACGGCAAGATATATAGCACGTAGCGTCATGCAAATTTCAGAAGAGATAGTCGTGCGATGATATGCAAATGATTACTTTTACACGCGCATCTGATCACGTGATACTCATATTTGGGCAATAAAGGACAATAAATATCCTTTCTCATAAACAGCATCTGAGGTTTTGCGTAGCATTTAAGACTTTTGAAGAAGCGTAGAAAATGTGTCTGAAACGTAGGCCAGCTCAATTCCACCAATTGAAGACAACGAAACGTGATAGCATTATCGAATTTCGTGAATTGCGTTTGGCACTGAGCACAAGAGAAACTCGTGTTAGCAACGATACCATCCAATTTTGCGTCACATGATGGATTCAGGAAGATCTACGAGCTCGCAGAAAAGAAAACGTTACACGTCAGAAGGCACAAACTGATTTATTCCACACTTGACTAATCGAAACCCTTTCTTCAAGGCACATAACATACGAAGCTGGGTGTCTCCAGGAGCAGGTGGATCTGTGTCCACCCAAATCATGCGCAACAGAGTGCACGAAGTATACTTATGTGTATGGACACCAGCAACAAGGGTATCTTTGACCACTCAACAGAGGGCTGGATGTCTGGTGTGGTGTCAACGTACCTGGACCATCGAATTGTATCGAGTGTTGTTCATAGTTGAATCTCGTTTCTGTCTGTGTAAGAATGACGACGGTCGAAGGGTATGGCGGCGATACAGACAACTATGCGAACCAGCTCATTTCATCCTACACCGGGGATATGGTTTGAGGTGGCATAATGTAGGATTACATGATGCTTCTGATACGCATTGATGACCGTTTGACTATGGACCCCTACGTCACACAAATTTTGAGCCTGTTGTTTTACTCTTGTGGCAGAGCACATGCAACACGGTATTCCAACAAGACAATACTAGGTCGCACGGTGAACTCTTAAGAGTCTCAATGGATTTAAAATTCTTCTCTGACCGGCAATCTGTCCAGACATGAATACCTTTGAACACCTGTTGGTTATCTTTGGACTTGGCATGGACCGAGAGACATAAGGGCAAACACAGGATGATCTGTGCACAACAGTGGATGTAGTTTGGCTATAATTAACTCATGCAATCATCAATGGACTAATTGACAGAAAGTTTTGCGTTATTGAGGCCAGAGGTGGGCATATCATGTGCAGAATAAATTGTTTTATAATAATTTTATGTGTTAATTTGTATAACGCTACATGCATTATATTTAATAGTGTTGCAGGTTCCCTTTTGAGGATTGTATATAACTACCCACAGTGACATAACGTACACCCTCGCAATCCCCTCATCGCGGAGGGGCCGAGGATTCTAGGGGACCCAACGGTTATGGTTTTGCAATTCTCTGTAAGATCCAACTTGGGGCCCCAAACCTGACTTTGCAGGGGGTCTTAATATTCTTCGTTACGCCACTGACTATCCAGTAGATTATTAAGATATAATGCACTATTTAATGCCAAACAGCATTTAAACATATCAATAGTTTTAAACTTTTCTTTCAATCGCTGTAGCTTTTTTCCTGTAAAATCTTAAATGTTAAAACTCTTAATTATTCAATGAGCAAATATGATCTGAACTTTTTGAGTATGGGTGATATAGTATTTACTTGAAAGAACATCTTTGTAATCCATGAAAAAAACTCGCAAACTTTTTACAGTAGGAGAGTGCTGTCTTTCGCTTTAAAATGCATATACAGAAAAACGTTTTAATTTGGAAATGAGATTTGCTAGGATAAAAAAAGAATGATTTCCTACTTAATCTCATTTCTTTCTGAAATATTTTAAAATACCTTTCTTTTTCCCAAAAAAAATTAGTTTTTCTCCCCTGTTTTTTTTTTTGTTTTTTTAGGAGGGAAAAAGGGAAAAAAGTCATAATTTTTTCAATAGTTTTCTATCGTTGCAATTGATGGTGTAACTTAATTTTATTTAAGTACTTTTTAAAATATTAACACCTGTTCAGTTTTCATGAATAAAAAAGATCTTCAAATTTAATTATAATAAGTAGTAAGGAATCGATTTTTTTGCGCAATTTTTGCATTGAAATACTTGTGTTACATACAGATAACGTAGTATAAAAATATTATGCATATAAATATAATTTTTTAAAGTTTAAAGTAAAACTTTTATAGTCTTTTTTTTAAAAAAAAAGCTAAATTTGTGTAATCTATGCACATAGTTTCCTCAAACTTTTTATAAAAAATTGGAGGGAGGTTAGTGAACATCTTCAGCTAATACAATCTTAGGAAAGCATGGGTGGAAAAACTACTTAAAAGTGATAGATTAAGGCCTAGGAACGGCAACAATAGGAAATTATGTAAATCCTACAACTTGTTGCCCAAATCATCATAACAATCTTAGAAAAATCATCAAAAGAAAAAGCGAGTCATTTCAATTGTGATAATAACTGTCAGAAGAAGGAAGTATTTGTAATTTAATATTTTTAATGAAATATTAAACACTCTATGACTTATTATGAAGGACTTATCCTAATTAAATGCCAAACCGACTGTAGTACTGGGCACACACTGAAAATTAAATGGTAATAGTTCCGAAGGAACTGCATTTTTAATCAACAGCTACAAGAACAGAAAATATCAAATCTTTCTCCAAGGGGCGTCCTTCAGGCAAGCTGTTATCTAACTGTAGATTGACTTGTAAAGTTGGCCGGTATCTTCCAATGCGATTATGTGTGCTTACTGTACATATTCCTAAGGACAAGTTACTTTGAACAGATTTAGAATTGATCGAATGCACACCTATTTATCAAAGGCAAAACGTAATATTTCGTGGAGATATCTAACAATCGTCCTGACCAAGGAAGTGTTACAGATAGACAAAGACAGGAGACACAGACACCTGTCCTGGGTAGTGTGGTGTTCTGCTGTGTAATGTATGCCTTAGAGACCACGGAAGGAAAAGCATCACTACGGGGAATGTAATCTCCTCGACGTATTACGCTATTATAAGGGTGCCACAAAAGAGGAATAAATTGAAATGACATTCTTGAATATCGGGTGTGTGGAGGAAAACATTCATGTGAAATCGTACTGCCGAGCCATCCTGGATTTCTCTAAACATGTCTTTGTTGGTAGGCGTCTCAATTCGAAAGAGACACATTTATAAAAACAAATACATTCTAGTCTGAAATATTTCAGGTCGAATGGAAGTGAGTAGGTCGAATCCTACGTGATCTTAGCCTTCCTAAGATAAGTCGTCAACCAATGGTTGAAATTGCCAAGGATGTCCTGGTTTTACTTCAGTATGTTTATAAGAACGTTTCAGGAATTATTTAGCGGAGATAAGACGATCCCCCTGTCCTTGCATTCGGTAGTCTCTCTCAATTGACCTCAATCTTGATAGATTGACCCATTGCTTCTGAAATCGTTGCATGATATAATTGCTTCGGCAAAAATGTGGAATGATCCTGCTTTTTAACCATCCTGGTTCCTTTAGTGAACGTCTTCTCTCAAATGCTGTGTGATATCTGTTTATACATATATCTTAGTAAATTCATCAGTGAATCATATATTCAACAAAGTCAATAGAAGCTTGGAGGTTATGTCTTAGCATTGAAATACAGCAAGGATACTCCACTGAAATAACTGGTTCATTAACTGACCACATTTTAGACACACCGTGGCAGGGGCTTACCTTAAAAACCTTGGAACGTGAAAACCTGGTCCCTGACTTATCTTGAAACGGGCAATTAGAATCTGATATCCGATTCGAGAAATTACCCTAACTATGCTGGATAATTCCAAACGACATTTTACGCAGACTATGTCAGGGCTTACCCCTAAATTCTTGGTGCGTGAAAGGGACTTTCTGCTGTAATTCCGGGTGGTTAATGAGAATCCAAAATTGAATTTTAGAAGTTCCCGAAATTTTGCCGGATAATGCTGGTCGAACATAATGCCACTCCCCCTTCACAGGAACTGAACTCGCAGGCTCGAGGGTAACAAAAGTTGTCTCCGGTTGCGTCTAGTGGCGGGAAACGTGAATATCATATTTCAGAAACTCCCTTGACTTTTACAGGATATTAACGGAGTTAGGTGGAAAGGCTTTGCATTCAAGTCCCACTTCCGGATTTTCATTCTCTCTAGTGACTGGAGGTGCACTCGCTGGGGCATCAAAAGTCAGTCCCGTGTGGAGTGAGTACCTGAAATCAAATTTTAGGAGTTCTGATAGCTGCCTGATAATACCGTATGGCCATAATATTCAGAGAATGGCACCGATCTAACTTGCAGACGTAGGAACGCAAAAAGTGAGTCGGGATTGCTGATCTGAATATTCCCATCCGATTCAAGAAAAGCCTATAAATATGTCAAAAATGCCAGGCGATCACGTTGTGAAGTAATGCCAGATCCGTATTTTACGCGAATCACAAGGCAGGGGCTTAGCTTAAAATTCTTAGGGTGTAAAAAGTAATTACCTGGTGTTTTTCTGGGTGGGGTGCAAAAATCTGAAATAAACTTTTAGAAATTCCTGTAATTTTGCTGGATAATGCCGGACTACCGTAATGCCTCCTTCTGAGACTGAACTTGCAGGGGTAGGTGCACCGAAAATGGTCACCGGGTGCATCTCGGTTTGGGGAACTAGAATCTGGATTTGGATTTCAGAAACTTCCCTAACTTCACTGTATATTGACGGATGAGGTCGAATGGTTTTGCGTTCGCGTCCGCATGTTCAATTGCTATAGCAACTAAACTTGCAGGTATAGTCTTGCAAAAATACGATTGCAATAGGAAATTACATTGGCAGTTGCAGTTTCAGGCATTGTTGCCACTTTGTTAGATGGTGAACAAACTACACATTCCACTATTAAGCTGCCATTAGACATTCATAAGAAACCAGGCATAATGTGTACCGTTGATAAAACAAAAAGCGTATTGGCTACGGTATTGCAAAGAAGATCAGTCATAATCAGATGAGTATACCATATCCCATAAACATTTACTTGAAGCATTTCAGAGAACTGTACAAGATTTAAGCGGGAGCAAAAAATATTTGTGGTGATTAATAAAAATATTTCTACTCTGTGGTGATTTCCGATAGACATTGCCAGCCATTTCTCGACTACTTTTGCTCACAAGATTAACGCATATTTAAAACAATCGTTTTTATGGTGAAACTTCAAAACACACACATTAAATGGCCATAAACACGAGAGTACAATTACAACTTGATCAATCGGCGCAATTATTTTCTAAATGTTGGATATTAGAAACGATGGAGAACTGCATCCCAAACTGCAAACAACTTCTACACTGCTGTTCAGACAAAAAATGAACTGATTGAGAGTGTCTTTCTGGATATACTGAATAGTTATCTTGATAATTATTAGATCTGTAATCCTGTTACTTATAGGCAGAAAATATGTTGATGTTAACGAAATACATTTCCACATATAGAGTTGTTGCCATGTGATTCAATGCCTTTTAAATCAATATTGTTATAACACTATAAACACTATTGTTGATTTAAACAAAATCGTAAATTTTCCAACAGAACTTTTGAATGATCTGGATATATCAGGAATGCCACCACACAATCTTCGGTTGAAGATTGGTTCACTGGTTATTTTGTTGCGTAACTTAAATCCACCTAAATTATGCAACGGTACATATTTATTCATCTAAAGAATTACCGGGAAACTTTTTGAAGCAAACATTTTGACTGAAACGTTTAAAGAAGAAATCGCCCTGTTGCCACGTGTTTCACTGAGATCGCCAGAATCTCCAATACCATTCAAAAAGCTTCAATTCCCGATTCGTTTGGTTTTCGCGATGACCATAAACAAATCTCAAAGCCAAACAATGTCCAGTTGATGTTTGAAAATCCATGTTTCTCGAATGAGCAACTATATGTTGCATGCTCACGTATGGAAAAAACGTCGAATCTATAGCAAATAATTAGCAAAAGACGAGTTACTGAAAAATATTGTGCACCGTTTAGAGATTAGTTATATTAACTTTTTTATCGTTATACTTTTAAATGATAAAAATATTATTAAAAATTGACAAAAATCAACGTTATTCACCTCATTCATAAAATTTAAATCTTCTTATGTTGTTACTTAACAACTTCATTAGTAATTCATAATTCACTATAATGAAATAGGAGATGAATAAAATGTAAAATTAAAACCATTATGTTGTTTTATGATAAATTTCAACACTTCGAAATTGCAAGCGAAGATTAATTTGACTGCATTGAAGGGCTTACAATAATATTAAATCAACGTATTAAAACAAAGCCACAGCAACGTGTGGCCGGGTCAGCTAGTATATATATATATATATATATATATATATATATTAGATTTAAGTATAGTGTTGGCCGGTGTAGTGTAAGAATCAAATTTGATTTACTAATGACGTCTTCAGAATAGCTTTACCTCTATTATGAGCACCATCAACAGATTAAAACACAATTATACGTTACGTTAACATTGAATAGACAGCGGCATTTTGGAGGACACAACACAAAGACAAAAAAAGCAGCAAGTATTTACAATCTTACGTGATGGTGGCAAGCAGAGAAAGAAAGCAGATTACATCAGCTTTTGGCGTTTATATACCAACAGTGCACAAGCGCGTGACTATTACGTAATAGTAGTTCTGATTGGCTAGAATGCTCGGGATACGGAAATCGGTTTAACCGATTACGATTATAAGATTACAATGATTATTTTTAAACCTAAGAATTAAAGATTATTTATGGATCATTAAAGAGTTAATTAAAAGTATGTTAGAGGGAATTATTACATATATATATATATATATGTAACCACCATCGGCCAACATGAGGATGCGCCTTCTCGCAACTCATCTCCAATGAAGCATTGTCTCGTCAAAAAATTCGGTATCAAAAAGTTGGGAATGGCGGTGTCGAAGATTGACACCCACGTTTGTCCGATCCGACTGCATTGTGGGGAAACCTGAAACAGCTGGTATATGTGGCCCATCCACACATATTTCAGGACCTTAAAGGACGCATTACGGATGTTTGAGCCAATGTGACGAGCTTTATGTACGAACGTGCGCAACGCTCTATTTAAACAATAATCAAAATGAACAGTGCAGCTGATGGTGAGAAGTTAGAGCATTTCAAATAAAGGTATATTGCTACAACTAGTCGTTCTCTGGTCGTTTTTCTGAAATCACAGTGTAAGACTGGCCGTTTAACCGTTCTATTCTTTGCATTATTGTTCACAAGGTGTCTTTTCTTACTAAATCGATGATGTTTTGCAACCTTGTAATTCATTTTCTTCCCTATCTCGAATCCTTCTTAAGATAGGAATTCTAACTCCTCCATTTTCCACCAGGTGGTACCATAAATCGTTTTATTTAGTATCGTGAGGCTACTTTACTATACCTAGACAACAATTTTATGATTATAGCAGGAAACATTCTAAAGTTAGAGGTTGGCAAGGGACTGTAGTGGGCATACTGTATACACTGCTTAAAATTAATATAAAAGAAGTAAAACTCCTATAGAAGTCTAGGAGATTTACTGCCGAGCATTAATTTTTCAAACCAGCATGAGATTTTCATTTTTATAGGATGAAATAAAACAGGGGGTACCATTCTCTCTCTCTACAAAAATACTAAAACTCTAATAATCTCTAATTTCTTTGAAACAAAAATAATATTAATATTTATTTTAACAAACAGATTATAAACATAATGCAGTGCTTCTTAAAGTTGCAACACTCGCGACCCAATATTCAATCATAATTTTCATCGCGCCTCCCCCCACACAATAAGAGTGTACTGAATTCAATACTATACTTTGACGCTAAAACTATGATACGACTTTTACCTCTTGAGCAACCCACCCCATGTATATAAACGTCTCGCTAAGCCAAAGTGTTTATTTCCCCAGACGTATATATACGTCTTTCCGAAGTACGATCTTTTCTGTGCACTGATATCTGTAAAATTATTCCGAAGACTTTGGAATGCAATAAAAAGACCTTGACAATGTTTGCGAAGGATTTACTTATTCCAGATTATTTTTGCTTTATTCTTTCCTCCCCCTCCCAATACATCATATACGCGTGCCTAGGTGTAAAATGGTTGGCATTTGGAAGAGAATCGCGAAACTTTTGATCGGCAGCCAAGGTTTAATTATAAACCGTACAAAAATTTTCAAAAGTGTTAATTTTTGTTTTAAATTAAATACATATATATGTATATGACAAGCCAATGAGTTCACTGGTAATTAATAAACTTGTTTTTTTAACTCAATATTGTCAAATTAATTATAAAATACATCGCGTACCACCAATATATTTACAAGTGTAATATAACAGTGTAAATGTATATTTTATTTTTTATAACGTCAGAATGTATTTTGTTTGTTTACTTTCAGTGCATTAATATTTTTTTAAACAATGTTTTGTTCTCGACTTTTCAATATGCTCGCGCCCCTCTTGTAGAGTTGTCACGCCCCCCAAGTGGGGTGCGCCCCACAGTTTGAGAAACGCTGACATAATGGAACAAATTTATTACCGAGGAAAAAGAGAACGGACTCACGCAGAAAGCTTTAATAACTTATTACCCGGTAAAAAATATGCCTTTCATAACATTTTTAAATATTGCTTGTTACTGTGTTAACCAAACAGTCATGGTCGAGAGCGTGACACCTGTGATACTTCTGTCGAGTCATGGATTGGGGACCATATGGCACTTAAATCCTAAAAAGGGTAGTGACTCAGTCTCCCCGTTGATGTTTTGTTGTTGTTTAGAAAATGTAGTCATACTCTTGGGTGTCGTCCTCCTGCTTTCAAAGTACACCATTATTAAACGATCTATCAATCAAATGTACCTATATCTAATCCATTAAGCATACTATATGGTTTAATACAGGAAACATTGTAATTATTTATAACTATTTAACATTATTTTGCCGAAAGAAGATATTTTGACTGCTTTTTAATTTCAATTAAAAAAATAATTATGTATATAATGACACAATTTCTTAGAATATTTAGAATATATTTTTTTCCAAGTGAAATAATTTTTTGTATTATTTTTTTCTAATAACTTGTTATATGACTATAAATAATACAAATAATTTTAAGAATTAATTGTAAACATATATCTTTACATATTAATTATTCTTTCACAATGCCAACTTGGCAAGTTATCTTGAACGTCGGAAATGTTGCTATAGTACTTAATAAATTTATTACAGAATCGTGACAGCTATTTTTCTATATATAGATAGAGAAAAAAAAATTGGGGTTTATATATCTTAAGCTTACACATAGTTTTCGAACATTTTCAAAGTGCTACATCAATAGACAATCAAGCAATATGAATATTTTAATTAAACATTTGGAAATTTATCTCAGTATACGATTACGATCGATATATGTATAGGAGTGACTCACTCATTCTTTCCTTCAACACGAGATTTCTGGAACTCTTAAGCCTAAAGTCAGAAAATTTGGCAGAAAAAATCCTTTTAATGTGTAGAGATCTGATGAAATCGGGTTTTCGAAAATTAACATCAAGGGTGAATGTTGTAGGCTTGCTATTAATAAATATTTCCAGTTTCAAACTATTAAACGCGTCAACTTGAAATTCGGTAATCATGTTCACTTTGTTGAAAAGATATTCTCTAAGAATGTGTTTTACAGAAATTTTGTCCCAAGAGAGAAGGGGTGTGGATGTGGGGCGTTAGAATAAAAAAAAATCTATTTTTGAACGAGCATTGGATTAACGAACTTTAAATTTGACAAAATTAATTCTTATGTTGAGTAGAGATCGTTATGAACGGGATCTGCGGAAATCGAATCCAAAGATTTTGCGTGGAGTTGTTAGGGTGTTTAATAAAAAAAAAAAATCCTATTTTGAGCAATTATATTTACAGACTTTGTATTTGGCAAGTATGTTTCTTTTAATGTGTATAGATCTACTAAAAATGACGATTGGAGAAATCGAATATGGGAAAGTACATGGGAATAAATAATAAATATACTTCTCTCTTTCTCAGAAATTCAAATCTTGTCGTTTTAAAACAAGAGGTGTGTGCTAAAACAATACGTTCCATTACAATCAAAGACTTGATACTAGAAGAGCGTTTCCTTAATTGTTTGGGCACACCCTCCCTAGGGGGGAGTGATAATTCTACCAGGGAGTCTCATACATTACATTCAAAATACATTACATAAAAAAATACATAATGGCATAGTAAAAAATAAAATGCATGCTTACACTTTTATAATGTAAATGTAAATCTATCAGTACTGCACAACGTATTTCGCCATTAAATCATCAATACTAAGTAAAGAACAAATTTAAAACTGGTGATCCAGTAGGCTTGCCATATACAAAATTATACACACAATTTAATACTTATCTTGATAATTTGTTTGGTTTGTAAATAAAAAATCGTTTAGTAGTTATTGCGTAAGCGTACATTACTATTGAATTCAATACACTTACTGTATGGAAGGGGACACGATGAAAATTATGATTGAAGATTCAGTCGCAAATACTGAAAATTTGAGAATGATTGTGTTTGAATAACAATAACCTAAAAAGAATGTTTACAATGCCTTGAAATACTCAGCGATGCGGGCGGTAACGTGTAGTTACTCTATATGTGGTTATTTGAAGTACTACATTTTGTGACAAATGGTTACACGCTTTTATTAATGCATAATACCCTATAAAGGAGTCATCTTTCCTTTAACATTACAGACGCATCTATATATTGCATGCATCTATATATTGAACTGGAAACTAGAAGTTTCTAATCACGCCATATTGTCAGAGTGTGTAGAAATGGTTTATTGGTAAGAGCCCAAATTCCTACCTAGGATATTGATGTCCGCTGTCGTCTTCGGTAATTTCCCAGGACAGGTGTCACAAATACGTGACGCAATATATAAGATGTGTCACGTTAGAGCTTTCTCTCCTCCTCTCCGAAAGCAGTTTACAATGTTCTGCAACTCTAAATGGTATATTTCAATATTCGCGTGCAGATAAATTTATTACGCTT